>PTEX01000115.1:2265163-2285902 GCA_003342815.1 Eudromia elegans | reverse complement strand
GAGGGAGGTGATTCTGCCCCTCTACTCAGCCCTGGTGAGGCCGCACCTCGAGTACTGTGTGCAGTTCTGGGCTCCACAGTGCAGGAGGGATGTGGAGCTGCTAGAGAGAGTCCAGCGCAGGGCCACGAAGATGATCAGGGGTCTGGAACATCTGCCCTATGAGCAAAGGCTGAGAGAGCTGGGCCTGTTCAGCCTGGAAAAGAGAAGACTGAGAGAGGGCCTGATTAATGTATATAAATACCTCAAGGGAGGGTGTGAGGAGGATGGGGCTGACCTCTTCTCAGTGGTGGCCAGTGAAAGAACTAGAGGAAATGGCTGCAAATTGAGGCACCAAAAGTTCCACAGGAACTTGTGAAGGAATTTCTTAACATTGAGGGTGACAGAGCCCTGGAACAGGCTGCCCAGAGAGGTGGTGGAGTCTCCTTCTCYGGAGATCTTCCAAACCCGCTTGGACACCACCCTGTGCCACATGCTGTAGGAGACCCTGCGTGTGCAGGGGGGTTGGACTGGATGACCTCTAGAGGTCCCTTCCAACCTTAAGCATTCTATGATTCTATGATTCTATGAAATCTCATCAGTAAAGTTTTCTCATGAAAATGCCAACCCAGTTCTGTAGACTTAGCTGAAGAACAGACACTTGTGAAATGAGCTTCTCCGAAAAGATCCTCCTGTTCACCCAGGGATGATATGAGGACAAAATTTAAAGCTGTTAGGTGGGGAAGAGGAAGGGGACTACTACATAAGCACAGAGGCATCATAGATCTATATATGCCATTTAGTACCTTCTGAGTAGCCTGAAAGTTGAAATTTTAACATGTTGAATCTTGAAATGGATTATAATGATGCCAACTGAAATTTCATTCCTAATAGCCTTGGCAGTCAATTCCACCACTTATAATCCATAAGAAATGATTTGGCTGCAGTGTAGAAGGACATACTTACTCAGAAACATGCTTGCAGTTTCAGGAACGAAAAGCAAATTTTAATATTTTAAGAAAACTACTGTATTGTTCAGGTTGCAGTGTGAATTTTGCCTCTCGTTTTCATTTTAGGCAATGCAGCAGTCTCCTTAAGATGCTGGAAATTGCCTTTCATTATTAAAATTGAAAGCATGTTTCCTAGAGTTGAGCTAGGTGGGATTATCATCAAGGGGCACGTTTTGCAAGTACTGTCTGAGGTTGAGGGTCATCCTAACTCTCATTTTGTTGTTTTTGAAATGCAATGGGCGAAAAAAAAAAACATTAAAACCCTCTGCAGGCTGGAATCTAACCCACCTTTGTATCATTTTTAACATTCATTTTCCTACAGCTTAAATCAATCCTCCTACTATCTGTAAGAGCCCACTGGGATCTGTCCTTTGAACCGCCTGCTTTTCCCTTAACATACCTCGGCTTTATGATCTCATTCTCCACTCATATATCTTCTCCTTCCATCCGTAGGCTGGTAACTCATAAATCTACCTCTTCCTTCATGGCTTGTCTTATTTCATCTCATCCTGGCTCACATTTCTTCTTGGGTGTTTTGTTGTCAGTTATGAGTCACTGCAAGCCGGGCTTCATACACATCTGAAAGTCTCTTCCCTCCCCACACTGCACTGTACTGTTCAGTATATGCTACGACTTTCTTCTTAGATTCCATGAATGTCCCACTTCCCATCAAGAAGGAAAAAGCTCCTCCTCACCGAAAAAAAGATTTTTTCTGAACATTTCCTAGGCAAACAAAATTTCAGACATGTTCAGGAACTTCCAACATGAAAGCACTCCTGTAGAGCATCCTCTATCAGTGTGGGGTGTTTTAGAATGAGAAGGACTATGGTTTTAAGAGTTTCACAAAGCTTCAGATAAAAAAAAAAAAACTATTAAAATGCCACCTTCTTTTAAAAAAATACTGACTGTGGTAATATACTGATCACAAGTTGTTTAGGCCCCCAAATACAGAAAGCTTGTAGAACAGAAGTACTGCTTTTTGGAAAACCAATATGAACAAAACCTTCTATCTCTTGAACATAGTAACACTTACAAGTAGCTTTCTTATATGACCGTAATTAATTTAGAAAACAGTGTATTGAGATACTGTTAGATAGAAAAAAGGTTTGTAATGAGTATTAAGCATATTTTTTCCTCTAAAAAGGAAAAAAATACACTCTTTTCTAACATAGCTTGTTACTCACAGATATTCAAATAATACATAGTTTGAGTTATACACAGCCTACAAGGAAAATCTGGGGTTTTTTTAAGAAATTAGATGTGCTGGAATGATGACAAGATGAAATTTAAAGTCAGGTCTGTTCTTACCAAAATTATGAGTTTTTAGCACATAAAGTTAGTAATCCAAGTCTAAACTACTGTCTGTTTAACTTGACCACTAATTTTCCACCTTTGGATACTGAACTAGTGTTTTATTTCAAATTACAGAACATTCTCAGACAATACTCTTCCTATCTAGTGTCAATAAAACCTGTAAGGGCTCACTTCTCTTTCTCAGAGTCCTAATTCTTTTCAAGGAACTGCTTAAGAGATAACTTCAATAGCTTTAATCTCAAATATGTTTATTTTAAAAAGGTTTAAAAAATTAAATTATTTAGATATAACTATTGTTCATCTGGGAAAATAACATAATACTTCAAAGTTTAAGAGAAATCTTTCCTAACTCCACATTAGATTTTAACCGCAAATTCCTGTTCTTTCAGAGATAAGTGTCACTTCAAAGAAAAACTGAGAATCAGATTCCCGAAGGCCAGGAATCTGATTCCARACTCAAAAACACTTGGAAGACAAGGAAGTTTTCACTACTGACATTATAGTCTAGGACACTGCTGCTAGCRAACACATTGGAGGACCCATGTTACAAAGAATACAAAAAGAAGACAAAAGAGTGAAATGAAAAGTGCTATTAATGCTCCAACATCATTCTCTGGTCCCATGCCTTATATCTGTGGTATGTGTAACACAAGCTGATGCTCTGGGATTTACTATCAATGCTGTATATGGGTTGCCTGAAGCTCACTCAGAGGAAGTAATCTACACAAAGCAAGCAAGCAGTTTGGTAGCAGAATCTGAAAGGGAACATCAGTATATTGCCTCCAAACACACTATCAAAACCACTGGAATGTACACACAATAAAACACAAACCTGAATAAATGTCTGAAAAGTGATACACTGTTTAATTCAGGAATTAAAAAAAGATATTCAGAATGACTGCATGACTGCTGTTTATTCATATGTGCTCTTCAGACAGTCACATATGGTTTAACATTTAACACGAGTAATTGTTCATGTATTAGTGACACACATGCCAAATGCACATCTTTAGGAGGTAACTGTTTCTGTGGTTTTGCTTAAAATAAGTAACTGTAAACAATAGTTTACAATATCAATTATATTGATTTAAATATTGTAACAAGGTAACACACAAGATTACAGTAATTCTCAAGAAGTGAAGTGTTCTCTCTGAATGCACTTTGTACTGATACAGTCTGCAACCATCAACCGACTTACCTTTAAGCCTGTGAGCAGTCCCATTTGTTTAACCTAATCATAGTTATAAATGTATAGTAAACGTGCACAGTCATAATACAGAGTCAATCTCTCTACATTACCATAATATAAATATAAATGTAACACCTTACTGCAGTTAAGCTCTGAGTTTTCATATCTATAGCTTGCCTGTCATCACCTGCTCAGAATGAATGTTGAAAAGCAATCACACAATTATTCTCCTTGCTTCAAAGATGTAAACCACAGTCAAAACGGATGCCTCTTTAAAAGCAACTGCACTGCTTTTCACTGTATATCCTTTCTTTAAAGAAATCTATTTTCTTTACAAGTTAGAAATTTCCTTACTTAACTCTTACTTAACTAACTCTTACATAGCATCCTTTTAACGACAACTTCATGCTTGATGGTGGGATTTTGATTAAACAGCTTTAATTGCTGTGACTTTTTCATTAATATCATTTTATCATCACCTTGCATGAGTTAACAAGAACATTCTCCTTTTAAGTCCTTAGATGCGTAAAGCAGAGAGTATCCCAAATCATTCATGAGTTACTGGTATAAATAATGGAATTACAAATACCTGAACACCTCGCAGAATAGTGTCTAATATCTTCTCTTTGTGCATCTTGATTTCATCTTGCCAGATTAATGCCTCATTTTTTAAGAGCAGCCTGAGACATACATGCTGCAAAAGCAAGAAAAAAAAAGCTAGGTGAGTATATGTGAATTCAGTCAGAATATACAGAATAAATGCAGCAAAAGTTAAAACATCATAAAATAAACATTTAAGTACTGTTACCCCCTRTAGTTTGTTTTACTGATAAATGTGACATATTATATAGAGTAGATGAACAAGAAACAATAAACAAATCATGTCATTCCATAGAAAATGATGGAAAATATTTTCACTGTTCCTTTAAGCAGTGTTTTCAACTTTTTGAACCAAGCTGCACTCAAGAAAATTGGCAGTGCTCCCTATTTTGCTGGATATAAAGCTTCCTTGCTGCCCACTCCTTCTTTGCCACTCAGCGGATGGTTCTGCCTCCTCCCCATCTTCAGTGGCATCAGCAAAGCTCATGAGCCTGAGCACAGCAGCTCTGCTACGACCTACAGGCACCTCACTACTGCTTATTGGGACTATCACATTAGCAAAACTAAACGGGAAACTGTTGAGACTTTCCCACCATTGGTCACCTCTGTACTTTAGCAAGAGGGAGAAGGAGAAGCCATGTGATGTCTATTACTGAGGCTAAATTATCTGCCATATAAACCAGTATAAGCTTACACTCAGCTGAATGAGGTTGTGCCAGTTTATGCAAACGAAGTTTTGGTTCCTGTATGCATAAAAACCCGCTGCTTCCAAATCCTGCCAGTCTCTGCTATGGGGTACTCAGTTCACACACCTGAAGAGGACCCAAACCCTTCATTGCTAGCAGTCATCGGGCTAGTCCAGCCACCCCATGGGTATCACAACCAGTTTTAGACTATTTGCATCTCTCTCCCTACATATCAGGCACTGCTTTCATGCTCTGTCCATTTAGGGTTGTGCTTAAAGAAAGGCACACCTTACGATCTGTTTTTGAACAGCATGGAAACTTACTCTCCTATCTACTGTGACTGCATCATCAGAAGCGTATGTTCTACACCACACTTAGTGGTTGGCTATGTTATTTTTCTACCTTCAAACCCAGCTGTATGAGGGTTGGTGTTCATTCAAAACAAGAAACCCTACTGACTAGGCACTACCACGGGCCCCCAGGCAGCCCCAGCGTGCAGTACTCCTGAAACTTCAGGCTTCCACCTCTCCTTATCACTAGGTGCTGATCCCAGCATGTAACATGGTGCTGTGCTATGTATTCAAAACTCCTACACCTTGTAAGTCTAATCCAAATGCAGCTCCAGCAGAAGACTGACATATCAGCTGCTAGTTTCAACCTCTGTTTACTAAGTTTTGCCTTACTGGTAACTAACTTTAAAATGTGCACATACATTTCGAATGTGTTTTAAAAAGTATTTATTGTGCATGCAAAGTGTTTTCCATAAAAGCATTCTTTCATTAAATGTCAGTGAATTTAGACCTCTCATGAATATTGATGCAAGCCTAAAATTTCCAAAATTTAGTGCAATGTGACTTTTAAAAGACACACTTTTTTAAATAGGGTAATGGCAGTTTCCATGGATTGTAGATCCCTTTGAAGACATCTTAAGCTGAGCACCCCAAATAACTAACTGTTTTCCAATTGCAATGCTAGACCTACTGTGAAATGGCTCTAGAAACCATTTGGAGGATATTAGATCTTTTATACATCAATAGCACCCCACGGAGACCAAAACCATATCCTCTTCCTGCAGACAAATTCTGCCATTAGCAGCAAACACATAACTGCAAGAAAGCAAACTCTCTAAGGCTGCAGACGAAAGGGAATATAATGGAAACTCCATGCATCAAGTAGCTGCAGGGAGTCTAAACTGGAGGATAAGTGCTCTTATCTCTGTCAAGGTGCTACAGAATAAGCTGAGAAGGGCATGAATGCCTGACAAGGCCCACAGGCTCTTTACGGCTCCAGAGACGATCTCACAGCTACACAACACAAAATTTCTTTCTGCTGCCATGTGGATATCTGGAAGCTGCATTTACCTATGCATTCTCCCCTCACACAAGCCGCAACAACACAGAGGCTCCACTGTGGAGTTTTGCTTTACATTTCCATTCAGGTTCACTACGCTGTATATAAAGAACGGCCTCAAGTGCAAGAGAAGTTCTACCATCCTGCGATGGAGAGGCCCACAGGAAAATTCCCTTTGGAGAAACACCTTTTCCTTCAAACTCTTACATTTCAAACTCTGCTTTGCTTAGCCCTTATTCAGGTTACATTGTATCATTAGTGCAAATATTTAGAGATTATCATACATTACACTTTCTTCACCTTCCCAATTGAAGGAATCACCCCATTTCATACAGCAGCAAAAGAACACACGGTCCTTGCTTTCCCCAAGCTCTGATACAGACGAAAAGTTTTAGAAGGCAGAAAAAAAGTCACCCCTTTACATCTTTATCTGGAAGAGGTTTAAGTGCCTGAGTAACAATTTGATGGGATTTTTCCTACAAAAATGGAACACAGTTTCTCTTTGAGCTGTGCAACTGCTACAACAGTGAGAAGTACAGCAGTGTTGTTGATCAGATATATCCAAAGCTACCTTGTCCCAAAGTTTCATTGTACTTACTTCAAAAACTCTTTGCTCTATCTTCTGGTCCAGATATTCATGAAGCACTTTGCATTAAGAAGGTGGACAGGATGCCAGGAAGAAGCACAGCAGTAAGATAAATGTCTTCTGAAAACAGACAGAAGTGCATTTTGCCTGCAGTAAGATGGAGGGACTAACTGTACTGTCATATGACCTTTTATCTCTTCAGTTCTCTGAATGAGAACTGTATGAGCCATGAGCTCATAGAGACATGGGCTGAACTATTCTAATGTACTTCTTCCTGTCTAAACTGTTAAATATTGAAGTATAGATCTCAAAATACACATAAGTGAATATGCTGAAGTCTTCCAGATCATGCTCTGCATAGTGACAGAGTGGAGATGACTTTGAAGATGCTCCTCATCCTCACTCCTCTGCTTAGATATGTCCAGTATACAAGACTTTTCCAGAGGGGCATCAACAGCAAGCTTGCTTATATTCTCCCCTGTAAAATCTAGTCTAGAAAAGATCTATAAGCTTTGTTGTTGAGGATCAAATACCTCTACATGTGTAATTCAAGTTTCACTGTACTTCTGTTTTAACGTACAATGGTAACTAAAATAGACACGGCATGACTGCTTCTTCCTAACGCTCACAGTTCCTCCTCTTCTCCCTCAATGTTTTGCTGAACTGAAGGGCAAATGCTTTACCAGCAAGCCCCAACTGCAGAAGTCCTATGCACCAATGAGGCAAAGCAATTTTCTACAAAGGGCAAATTTTTGTTTTCTAGGCCACCCCATCAACTTTCCTGGGGGGGAGGGGTGGGAAAAGATGTTTTTGCAAATCCTTGTCACAATTGCTTGCAGTGATAACCCACTTCCAGGTGCCTTGAAGAAAATAACACAAGAACTAGATATGCTGAAGACAGTAATGTGGATTGTACATGTCATATACCCATGGACTCATGGACTTTTTTTTTCTGACAGAAGCAGCATCATGAGTTTCTTTCAAATTCCTACTGATAGCAAGTTGAACTTGGTGTCCAGTTTCAAGGACTGCTGGAAGAGGTTTTGACTTATTTCAAGCACAGCAAACAATATCCTTATCCTTGGGTATCATAAGACACTTCACTGGGGATATGAAAACTAGTTTGACTCTGAACAAAGATCCAAAGTTTCTATTTTTAATGCCTCTAATCTTCCCACAGTCTCCAGTACCCAAAAAGCCAGTTGTACAGTTTTAGCAGAATAAAGGTGGATGAGAAAGTAGAAAAAGCTATAACTGAAAAAAGCTGTAACTGAAATATATGCCAATGACCTAGTCTACAACACAGATTTGTAGCAAGTTTGATTGTACTACCAGTGTGATCCAAGAGAAGTTACATTTTCAAAGACAGAACAGATTTGTACTCGGTATAACAAAGCATGAGCACTTTGCAATGTCAGAGTCAAAACATGTCGATTACAGTGGAGTCAACTGACGATGCCATGCAATATTGCCTTCAGATTTATTCATGCCTTCACAGAGGTCATAGACTTTTTTTTTTTTTTCCTCAGAAATGAAAAAAAGCAGCAGGGTTAGAGGGGATGTAAATGGGAGTTTTGAGTTATGCTCCACCTTCCGTTTTTTTTCAAGCACATGACAAATTTTCTTTTTCTTACTTCACGATGAAGCTTTATTAGCTAGGGCACTGTCAAGACTTCCAGGTCTAATCTAAACCACCACACGACCAACTGTTAAAGCAAAATCAAAGCTTTTTTATGTAACTTGCAAGAAATTATTACTGTTTGGCTGAAGCACAAACCAAAATACCTTTATTTGCTTTATGACTTGCAAAAGCAAGCCCTTTGCAGCCCTTGCTGCATGCCCATCAATTCTGAAAGCGCCGCACTGTGATCTATGCCGGGACGGATGAGGATATCAACAAGGAGCTCCCTTTGCATAGAAATTCTGACCCATCTTGACCATCTTACCCTCCAGGGCTGCTCCCTGCCAAACTTGACTAGTCCAAGCTGCCATCATGTGTCCCATCTGCCTCTCCGGTGACACTTCACAGGTGACCTCGTGCTGAGAGATCATCCGAGGACCTTGTTCTGAGGAGGCTCTCCAGCACTGCATGCTGAGAGGGCAGATGGGACCTGTAGCAAGTCACAGCTTGACCATCCTGAGAAAACGCCATACCTTAGCCAGCCCCTTGCCTGTAATATCAATGTGTGAGATGGATCTTACCACAGCCGTTTGTTCCCATCGCATATAACAGAATCACAGCACTGCTCTGCCTTTAATTAAATATGTCTTTAATGCTTGAAACGTATAAAGCTTTAAAAGCTGTAAAAAACTCAAATATTATGAGAATGCCATCAATAAYTTATTACTGGGTGATACAACTATTATGATGATTTTAAAAAGTCTAATTTGACATTTAGGATCTGACCAAAGGAATAAAAATCACAGAATGGTTGAAGTTAGAAGGGACCTCTAGAGATCATCTAGTCCAACCCCTCTACTCCATCAGAGTAGACACCTAGAGCACAGGGTCACATCCGKGCGGGTTTGGAAGATCTCCAAAGAAGGAAACTCCACAACCTCCCTGGGCAGCCTGTTCCAGTGCTCTGACATCCTCACAGTCAAGAAGTTCTTCCTCACATAAAGACGGAACTTTCTGTGTTTTAACTTATATCCATTACCTCTTGTCTTGTTACTGGCCACCACTGAGAAGAGCAGAATCTGGAGGTCTGAAGGTTAGGAAATGTACAAGAGGCAAACCTGTTTCAGTGAGACTCTTTCTACCATCTYGACATTTTCACTTTGCAGATTTTCAGAGAAGAGCTACACTAACAAAAATACCAGTTTGAAACAGTCATGAAGAAATATACTAGCAAAAATTAATCAAAAATAATTTTAACCTTCATAAGATGCCTATGCTGCTCTGGCAGGTTCTATCAAGAAATACTTCACAGGATTTTCTTTGAAGGTTACATTTATTACTTACACAAGTAGAGAAAAAACAGTTTTGGAACAAACCATCAACATTTTAAACATAGGGACTGAGTCATGGGAGAAGAAGAATGATTTGTGAGTGCTTTGTGCTATTCTAGGAAATACACAATGCAAAGACTACGCAAAGTAAATAATTTATGAAATATTATGCATAGGGKTTTTTTTTCAGTTAAACATTTCTCTTTTAATCCTTTTAGGATTGGAATATGATTAGCCTAATTCAAGGCTACGTGCCTTATTTCCTCCTTCCCCTCGGAACCAGGCCATATCAATCAGTACGGGTTAATCTTGCAAATCAGTTCCTCCAAATGGCTTGCTTTTTCTCTGCAGCTGCATGCCAGCTTCCTCATGGAGCTGGAGTCAGCTGCTCTGATACTTGCCACTGAAATGCACAACGTCAATCACTTACCCTGCTTATGAGAATTAGCACAACGTAAGTCTAATTAGCAACGGAGCCCTACGTTATCTGCAGTGATTCAGAGATGGGGTAACTCAATGTATGTTTTAAGAACCCTTCTTGACTGCACAGTAGTTCACGATAATATTCACCTCACAGTTCATTAGCGAATCAAAATATTACACTGTATAAATATTACTTTGCTCTTTTACATTTTACAGAAGCTCCAGGTCTCAGAAGCCTCCATTACAGAGTATATGTGATTTAGTTATATTGGAACATTGTAGGAAATGGAAAGCAGCCCTGACTATCCAAAAACAGCAAAATGGAAGCCAATATACTGTATACTTTGGTCCTCTCTCCATAGAAATAACCCCAACCAGCCTCAAGACATTTTAAACTGAAATACATATTGGCAGAACACAAAGAAACTATATATTGTATGACACTGTACATGAATTCTCAGTATTTCTTTTTTTTTTCCATGCAAAAAACAATGCAATCCACTATAAATCTAGACAGCACTACTGTAAGCTTCAGTAGAAATCCAAACACAAGAAGGAAGAAACCCAGCAAAGAACTGAAATCAAAGATGTAAATGTTTAATAGCAAAAGAAAGACATGAAAGTATTTGCAGCTGTTTTTTCTGCACAGTTTCTCAAAATRAGAACTGGAGAGCACAAATGTAGACAACGCTCTCACTTCTAGTTGAGATAAACATTTACAAGCTATTAATTTTAAACAGGAAGACATAGCATTAGGACATGACCTTTAATTTCACCGAGTCTGCGAAGGCAAACCACCAGAGCTCTACTGCAATGCAGCTACAGATCCAGCAAGAGATTCACAGCACTCCCTGCTTTGTTATTACAAGTGTACTTGATTTTACATTCAACGAGGAAGGTGCAATTTTATGGCTGTGTGGAAAAATCTTTAAAATGCTTGTGGGTGTGTATCTAATGATGCCAGACGGGTGCTCCAAAATGTAATATGATGATAAAGTATTAAAGAAATTATCCACATGCCAAAGAACAAGTATTTAGGTAAATAATAATAAACCATACATAGATTGATTTCATTAGAATACATGTATTGCTCTTTTGTTCTTTTTAAAGGGTGTAATTCTGATGCTTTATCATCAGCTTTCTAGATGAAAGCTGATGGAACTTGAAAGATACTAGCAAAAGAGAGGGGAAGATTAATTTGCAGAAGAAATGTGCAGGTTTTGAAAAGCCATCATCTATTTGTAGCTTGAAAGATGAAATAAATTTCTTGTTTGTATAACATTTCCACATATTCCATATAAAATATATGCAGACAATTTTTTTCTTCTTTTATGTGCAAATCCATTAAAAAACTGAAGACACCACTTACTGTTAATGGGTTAGTAAATGCTTAATTTTACTACAAGAAAATTCTATAAAGTAGGTCAAATGACTAGTTTATATTTTTTTTATCCCAAATTAAGGCACAATGTATGGGTAAAATTTCTATGAAGATCTGAACAGTTCTAAACCTCTAGAAGGCCTCTTCTCAAAGTCTGAAGTTTGTTTCTCTCAACACCAACATTTTCAAAATGACTAGTCATTTTTAAATCTTGGCTCGCAGTCTTTCAAGATAAGTTTTCCAATAGCTATACAATCCATGGTACGACCTGGTAATTCCGTAGGAAAATAAATATATATACAAAACACATTAAGGGCAAAATTCTTCCCCATTGTATAACTGGCTTCTCATCTCCAAGAGCCTTAAATTGGTACTCTGTTTTAATATACTTTCACTTTCCATCATGAGAGACTGAGAACTCCTTCAAGAGATGTTTCATGTTCAGGAAAGAGTTAGTCCCAATGCATTTTGCAACCGAGTATCAAAACTGTGGAACAAGCAGCTCCAAAACCCTGGGAAATTCCTTAAAGAAGTACTAGCTAAATACTAAGGTGATCTGGAAATACGAGCTAGTTGTACAGAACAATAGAAAATCTCTTTGAAAATATCTGTTAATCTGGCAAAATACTGATGTCATATGTCAAATTAAAAAATATATATGTTATGCATTAAAAGGTGAATACACTATTTTCTATAAAAGACAAATATACAGTGAGTTGTGAGGTTTTACACTTTCAGATAGATCACTGGTAGGATTTGCACTCATAAATTTTTTTCCACGCTAGTACATTTTCATTATCCTATATTTTTCTCAAAAATAAAATGAGAAAAACAAATATTGCTGGATATAGAGACTTGGATTGCAGGCTGCATCTAGCACACTTGCTGAAAATGAGGAGTTGTGCTCCTATCTCATCAGACAGACTTTACTACTCACACATGACTTCTCATGTATTAGAGGCCACAGGGACTCTCTTGAAATGATACTTCCTACTTCTACAGTTTTCCACCTGGGGATGTCAAAGTGCTCAATAAACATTAACAAAGAAATCTTTTGCAAGCCCCCAGGGTATCCTGAGAAGGTGGAAGCCTCATGAAGAAAGCTCAGGTGCCCCATGAAGGGGCACGCAGGGAAATCATGGCACAGCTAGGGGCAGAGCACCCACCACCGAGCCCCAACTCCCTGCTCCGTCTTCCTGCTTGGAGAGGCATGTGGGAGGTGTGACAGACAACAGCCTCCTACCCTACCTCCGAGGAGGACAACTGCTTGATGTTTTTGTGAAGTGCAAAACATGGCCAGCTGTTATGAGGGTGGGTTGCCAATCCTAAACTTGACAAGCTGGTTGAGAATTAGGGATGTTTTTTTCTGAGAGTGGACTGCACTTAGCTAAAAGCTGGCTAATTCCAATTTTGAAGAAAACTCCAGCTTTACAGTATTCTAAACAGGCATAACCTGGAAGTTTTTTGCTCTTTTTCAGCTGACTTTCAAATGAGAATATGCAATGACTGAAATCACACAGTCTGCCATATCCTGACCATTTGAACCACCAGTAATGGTACTGATTTGTCTGATTTTGCTACAACATTCCAATTTTATTGTTATTTCATGATTCTTTCTTCAAGAATCTTTCATGATTCTTACTTTCATCATTCTTACTCAATGTTCTCGGTTAGAAGTGCTTTCTTTGTAATTCATTCATCTTCTATTTATATGTAGATAAAAATCATCTAACATGAGATGGATCAATTTTATGAACAGGGCCTACAGACAAAAAAGGGGGCTGTTTTATATAAAAGAAAGACAGCAGTCCATTTTCAACCTAACAAAGTACAAGGATCCTATTGCAAGGTGTGTTAAGCTAGATGGAGTTCTTTTAGTTTTAGCACTGCTTTTAGATCAGAAACATTATGAGCTTTTTTTTTTTTTTTTCCCCTAAAAATTGCTATGAATCCAGGCCAGCAGGGCCAGGTGAAAAGCAGCACAGTGCAGGACTGAGCAATGACAATTTCAGTTAAGCCTCAAAACACCTTAATAAAGGTAACATCTTAAAAATGGATACATACTTCCCCTCATAATGTAGATTTCTATGTTTTAGATCGTCCTACATTTCTGGTAATAACTGTGGTTACTGCAAGGACAGCAGTAAGTTGTCCAACCCAAATCGTAAGTAATTAAAGCCAGGATCAGCAAATCGGATCTGTGTGGGTGGATTTTTGCACCCCCGTGGATTCAATGGCAGGATCAAAGATCCAGAGAGCCAGAAAAAAACTCATACTCTGAGTATTGCTACATTACGGCACCTGGCATTCCCAGTATAGGGAAGGGTCTGTTTTCACTGACAACCTCCCACTAAATATCTGATGAACAGAACATTTTCAAAACAGCAAACAATTACAGACCAGACCCTCTGTCCCCACAGCAGTGAAATGTTGCAACATCCTTTTCTTTCAGTATGCGCACCAGAGCTCTGAAAATAAAGCTGACACTTTGAGCTTCACTTTTCCTTACTATTCTAATTAAAACTGATCTAGGTTAACCTCCAAGCTACACAGCAAGTAGTGRGTTTTGTTTTGGACTTTGTACGAGATTAGGTGTTTATTTGGATTTTACTTGTTCTCAGGGTCATCAGAAAATAAAACTGTATCTGTTCTTGGCAAAGAGAAGGAAGAGGCAGAACCTGCTGGTTCCTGTTGAAGAGGTTGTTGGCAGCTGTCACACAAGTTACTTGGTGCTGACAACCGGACAATAGCTAACTGGCCACAAACTAAACTTCCACTTTTGGTCAAAATGACCAAGACGACTGAACATTCAGGAACATCACAACCTAGTGGCTCTGGTTGACCACGTTGGTCAAAGAACAGGCTGCATGASTACTATGGTGTCCTCCCAGGAACGAGTGATAGTTGGGAATCAAGTGCTTGAGTCATGTCTGCCAGCTTTTAACACGTGTAACCAGGAGACACCACAGGCTCCTCTGCAAATCTTTGCTGGTCAGCTTGCTTGTTTTCAGGTCTTTAGAAAAGTCTGCTATTCTCTTTGCCAGGACTTGATTACATGTTTTTTCTTTTTTTTAAACTCCTACTCAGGACAGTCAGATGGTAAAGAAGGAATTTTATATCCAGTGAGCATTTAACTACAGTTGACACTCATTTCTGTATTTGACTCCATTTCAAATCTATCCGTCAAATGTCCTAACTGTATCTGGAAGGGAAACGGGATAGCAAAGGAGGCTAATGCAGCTGCAATTCAGCCTCACAAAGATAAGGCTGATGTGTTGTAGAAAGTTAAAGCGTAACCGTGTCGCGGACTGCTCCTCTCTCTCGGGGCTTTGCGGCGGTGCGCATGTCACTAGGAGGTTAAGTATGTGCGCATATGTGTGATAGTTGTTTGCATTTCAGTAATTTAGGGTTTCTCTTGATACAAAAGAATTTATTATTGTTACGCTTGGGAATCCTGACATTAATCATCCCTGAAATACCATTCCCATTCATATGGGATATAGGATGTAAAACACTAGGGCCAACATTGTGAGCAGAATCAGTCTAGATGATCTCCCCTAGTTGTCTATGTCTGTGGAAGAAATTCAAAACTGATGGATGGCTCAGCTCACTTCCACATAAACAGAATTTCAAACTATGAATCAAAATCATATGAGGGCCAAAAAATGCCTGAGACAATAAAATTATGCATTTTTCCACATTGGGATTCTCAAAAATAAGAGGTGAATAGTTAAACACACTAGAGATAATAAATTCACAAGGGACTCCTTTTTCATTATCCGTAGTATTTTTCCAATTTGATCATTGCATATCTACCTTCTTTGATAGAAGATGTGTCCCCTTTTCTGGGACACATTTCTGTACTCTTTGAGGATTTTGTTAAATATCCTAAATACTAACACATTCTGATTTTGCCATTATCTTTAATAACTTTAAAGGCAGAAAGTGCCTGTATTTGGAAAACGAAGATCAGCAGTAAGTGTAGTTCAGTATCTTACCACAGTCTTCCCCTTCCCTTTAAGACCTAGACTTAAAGCTTGCTGTTTTAGGGGTGCAGTTAAACATATTTCCATCAGTTTTCCCAGTGGAAAGAATACCAAAAGGTTTCTCTGCTTCCAAATTATCACTTTGCATGAATACCCACAAATACTAAATGATTCTGGCACATATCTGGGATATCCTAGTTCTGTCAGCAAATAGGCTTTGCTGTTATATTTTTGTTTTAGTTGCAATGGATATTCCTGATATAAATACTTCCAATAATATTTGGATGTTTGTGGATGTTCTCACTGGAAATACTCCTTTCAATATCCAATTTCCAAGACAAATATTTCACAAATTCGCTTTTCTTTTTAAAGAATTTGATAGCAACATTTCTGTAGCTGAGCTCCGCCATGCTTTGGTAGAGTAAGAGGCTGCTTCACTACTTGAGTAGTCGGAAGGCAGTGCCACTGTCCTCCTTAGCTTCTCTGGAGCACAGCAGGCATGAAAGATGCTATGAAAGTTAATGCTCTGCAACAGCAAAGGGAATATAATATTTTGAGTCTTAGCAGCTCTCTGACTCTGCTTTCTCCAGAGCCAGCAACTTTTCAAGACCCCTGGTTATTTATGGACTTAATAGATTTTTCTATCATGTGTTATGTTGTATTGCAACACCATCTAAGTGTTTTAATGCTTCTGAAAACACTACTGCCATCCCTACATAATTACGTCTAATTTCAGCAGGATGCCATTCTTAGAAATAGGCAATTTTTATGTGAAATTGCTATAAAAAAGATCAATGACTATGGATGTGAGACATAAATGGAGAAGAGGCAATGGCGCTATTAACTTCTTCAACAATACATAGTCTCTTGAAAGCAGCCTTTCCTTACACCTGGTCACAGAATTAGAAGCTGCTCATTCTGTCAGTATTTTATGGGGCTTTACAGTCTAGAACCTCAGCCAACCTCTGACAGTTCTTCTGCCCTGAAACCAAATCTACAATATCCAGCTCATCTCCAAGGATACAGAAGAGCATCTGCTATTCGGCATTATACCACAACTGATTAATTTGTTAACATCTGACTGCCTCAAAAGATTTTTTTCTTAATTCAGATTACATACATTTGGAGAAATTTTATAATTTCTCTAAAGATTGTATATATGCTGTTCCAAATGTGGCTTATCTCAAATATTGAAGATATGAAAATAAGAAAGAAGTTCAGTAACTTTTTCAGGTCTTAAAATAATAGAGAGATTCCTTACCAAATTGAACTACAGTGAACAGTTTCTGAAGTATGCAGACCAATACAGTTCTTCAACAGTTTTAACTGAAATTAATGGGCATCTTTCCATTCCATTCAATGAAAATTTCATCTGTCTTTGCAAACATAGTATGTTTCACAAAACAGCTATTATTTGRCCAAATCTCTAAGATGGTTTAATATTTTCACATGAACTTTTCAGTTTTATGCATAGGGTTTTTTTTTTTTCTCTCTTGAGTAAAGACCCAGGTATTGCAGTCATAGAACTAAAAAGAATACTTCAGAACTGTGTACTTGTTCTGCTGCAGTTTATTTACTGTCAGACATATTTCTAGGTTTAAGTAACATTCAAAATACTACCTGAAATAAAACAGCAATGTTAGATACAGTCTTTAAATAAAGGAATCAATGTTTCTGAAAGATAGTTGCTAAATGAAAGTCTTTTTTTTAACAATACTTTTAGAGATGCAATTATATTTAATAACTGTTGCAGTCAAGGTTTCTGGCAGCTAGATGAAGCATAATCTAATAGCTTAAAAATCATACCTTGCTCCACTTTTTTAAAATCTTTTTTTCTTCCTATGGAGCAGGGAGCTAGGGGATTGGCGACCTCCAGTGATCCCCCTGCAGACTGAAGTGACTTAATTGTGTCTGTATACGTAAAGAGACAATTCAAATTCTCACCAGCCAACAAGCAGAACAAAGCAGAACTATGTGTCTGTCCTATGTTAGCCAGAAACACATGCTCTCACGAGGGAAATGGGGTAGAAGACACGAGCTGTGCTACCAAAAATTGACAGGCGTACAATGAAATAATTAAGAAACTCGGAGACTCAAAGCTCTTCAAAGTTTTAAGGAAAAGAAAGCCCGTGTACTCAGAGATAGGCTGGATGAATGGATCACTTGATTCAATACTCCCCAAAATGTTGCACACAGTATAGAAAGTTAATAAAAAACAAACAAATGTACAGTTAATAACTCTGAAAATTCAAACCTGAAGTTCCTCATTATAAAAGCCACAACTGACTTTCTAAGTAGAACTACCCAAACCACTAAGCTCTGTCCCTGGAGGCAATCGTTTTTCCTTCTCGTCTTCTTTGCTCCTTTTGTACTGATGTACAAAAGTTTAGTTGTCTGGGGCCTGACCATTTTCAGGGCGCTTTGAGCAGTCACCAGCCCAGTGATGAGATGATCATACGTGATGAAAGAACAAGGTTAATTCACAGTTCTGGTTGTTGTTAGTGTTTCACGTACCACATGATGAATAACAACATGAGAAGCCTCTATTCTTCTAAAATATAATTGGCTTTTCTATAGAGAGTCTTGTATGGAAGCACAACAAATGGAGGTAACATTCAGGTCACGCACATCCCGGTGCCTCTTTCAAACACTATCTTCCCACTTGTCCTCCTCTCCCCAAACTGCTGCCCAGTCAGCACAACCTTCCTTTCTAACGGCTGCTGTCACGCCTTTCGTGGGAGCACTCGTGCATTCACTGCTCCAGTGGGGGCTCACCCTAAGGCAGCCTCAACACTGCCCTCCACTCCCAAGCCCACTGAGATCAGTTGACCACATAGCGCTTGGTGGGTGCCCACGAGGCATCAGGCATGCACGTGCTGGACTGCACTCTCAGGAATCCATCCCTAGAGGCTCTGAGTGCTGCGATACCTCTGAGCATCACCTGGAGTCTCTGCTTCAGCTCTGCTCACGGCACAGCCTCCTTGTGCAAACCTGCTTGGRTTTGCCTTGCCCTCTGCTTTGTACATTGCTACTAATGCAGCAGAGTGGATAAGGCTCCCACCATGATCCAGCAGTGTGGAGCAAACACAGTTGACGCGAACAGTAGTGCCAAAGAGAGGAGGCGACCACTTTTTGTAGCGGACATGTGCTACCAAAAAAAAAAAAAAAAAAAAAAAAAAAAAAAAAAAAAAAAAAAATCAGGAATTTAGCTGCTAAAGGCTTGCTGCGGATTTTCTCCCGTACCTTGGAAAGCTCTCCATAATGACTCACAGCTGCTTTTCCACCGAGGTGGCTGCATGTAGCACTGGGACCTAACTCATGACCATTTGCACGCCCTGTCCCCGTCTCGCCTGCTGCGGGCCAGCRTCCTGACAGAGCGGCTGCCCTCGCACTGCGCCCTGCCCCGGACCGCTCAGCTGCTCTTGTTCTGTGACTCATTCCTTTACGGTTAGATGTCTTTTTCTCAGTAATTCCTCCAATAAACTGGAATCACATGTCCCACAAATGATCCTGTCTCTAATTAGGAGACCTTTCATGTCTCTAAAATTACATGTGCATGCCAGAATTCCAGCTCCGTGCTGCAAGTATCTCCTCTCTCCTTTCCTTTTTGCTTTTGGGATTTAAAGTAAACTACGCCTCTGCTACCTCAAAACATTTCCCCAGCGAGCAGTTCCAGACCATTTTGGAACTGCTATTTTGGTCTGGCTATTTCTTCCTGGCAATTTTCTTTGTTCATTCAGTTTTCTTCCATTCTTGTCTTGTCTTGCAAACGGACAGAGCTTTCCGTTCGCCACTCCTTTTGCCAAGCTTATACAGAGACTCAATTCTTCCTTGCACATATGCATGAGGTCTTTTTGGTCTGGAAGTTCAGCATTCCTAGCGGTCTGGTTCCTTGCAGGGGACTCATGCGCCGGTTTCTAGGTGCTACTTTGTTTGCCTGTTAATCAGATTTTTCTTCTTGATGTGGGTTTCTCTCTGCCTGCCTGATGCTAACTATGCTCCCATACACACCATATGCTAGGTAAATAACACATGAGGACTCCATATTTTCACCGCAACTTCAATCCCGGTATTTGCAGAGATTTAATACATATGGTACACGGATATTTCACTCTGATGCAACCAGAATAACATTTTCAATTTTCCAAACTGGCAAACTGTGCTACCACAGCCAGAGTGACAAGAGGTTATTTCACAAGCTTGGCAAACACCTCCAAATCTTCCAAAACACCCCGCTGTGCCACTCTCCTCCTTTAGTAAAATACAATGTTTTATTTTGCAGACTTTGATGACCTTGCTTAAAGAAACTATGCTTGCTAACAGGTAGTTTCCTAAGAAGAAGTGACAGCATCAGGCAGCCAGTCCCAACTGCATATAACCATTCTTGCCTGAAAATTTTTGGAGGCTTTCCTTAAAGCTAACAAATCATGTTGCAGTATCATTTTCTTTCCTTAAGCAAGCTCCTCAACTCTGTAGGAGTCAACTTGTCCCTCATTAATTCATCCCTCTAAGAGCTTCTCAGGTCCATAAGCTGAAGGGAAATTATGTTTTAATCAAGTACCTAAGTGCTGAAAAGCAGGCAAAGACTCTGCTCAGGAAAGACGCTAAAAATCTGCGTGAAGGGAGCTCTGCTGCAATCCCTCCCACGGGGCTGAGCTGCTTCACAGGTGCAAAATGCCTCCTTCTTCCCCTCGAGAAGCCCTCCTGAACTGCGGCCAAGTGCACACCTGCCTCAGGCACTGCCTCCAAGCACTCCTGGGCCAGCACATCTACCTCRTATGGGGAAGCCGTCCTCCCCACTCATGAGATGCGCAGTGCTTCAGAACAGCTCACACGCCAAAGTCCTCAGAAAAATAGGGACAGAAAATATCACCCAGCCAAACCAACAAGTACGTCCAACTGCTCATTTCTCAGGAGAGCAAGGATGCAGGAACTCACTCCTCCAAGAGCTCTCTTGGAAGCATAAGTGACAGAGAGCAAATTTTAAGGGCTAAGATTTGGGACCAGGGCAGCCCTCTCCTTTTGCAACTGTAATGTTAAGGTCTAAAGTAATTGTTGCTAAAAATATGGTAACGGAAAGGTTCCAATCTTGCACTATAATCAACTGCAGGCTCAATTGTTTGAAAGAGCGTAATTGCATTGATGACCTGATCAAAGACAAACTAAAAATCAGACATTTCCTCTTGAGGGAAAAAAGTTTAGGAGGTTCATGCTTACATCTTTACTGCAGTTTAAAGGCAGAGGAATCTTATAGTCAGATTTATTTACTTATTCACTACCAAAAAA
>PTEX01000115.1:2187865-2265158 GCA_003342815.1 Eudromia elegans | reverse complement strand
AAAAAAAAAAAAAAAAAAAAGAAAAGAAAAGGGACACATGAAAACTCCAGGGATAGAACAAATGGAACACATGGAAAAATCAAATAAGAGTCCTTACTACCAAGTGGATTAAGTGCCCAGTCTTCCATTCTTTCCTCTATAAGTTAGCTGTGGTACGCACAGCAGACCTGCAGTAGGAATGGCGAGAACACTCTAGGGAAACTTCAGGGGCACCACCACTTTTAATTCTTTGTCCACATATATATTTGYCCTGTTTGCTGCAATGTCCATCTTTTCATGACAGCATCCGAACAGCATGAATTTTAAACTCAGTGAATACTCAGTACAACTTATGTCAGTCCCAGGGCCTCATTTCAGAGTCCAAGAAAAATATATCACAAAGATGTTACACCTATATCTCATAAACAGTTAAAAGTTGTTTATTCTTTCATGCTTATATTTGTAACTGATTGTTTGTTGGGGATAGTTTACTCATTTGAGATTTTGTGGACACTATTTCATTGTCTATTAATACTCAAGGTACTTGAAATCTAAGAAGAACAGAAAGGCTGGATAATAGTTTGTATGAAACCAGTTTTAGAGATGCACCTTCTGTTTACCTCAACTGTTTTATCAGCCCTGGACTCATGATTTGTGGAGCTTTTCCACAGAGAGCCGAGTAGTCAAATGGCAGTGATTAATTCCATTCTTAGTTGCTAAGCCACATCTAAAAAATGGAAAAATAACACCCTGCATTTTCTCTACATTATTATTCTGCAACCAGCATTCGCAGTTGGAGCAGTGATGCTGCACAAACCCAAGAATTCAGAACAATCCACGTGCCTGTGACCATGATGGTTCCACATTTACACTGGAAATAACATACTCTTACATGTACCTTTCACCGAAAGCATATAGCCATTTGAGCATATAGCCAACAGTTCTGTCCAGCTAAATACAGAGCTCATTAAAAGAAGTTATACACACACCATGCAGATCATGTATTCAGACGTAAGCACGGGATACCAGACATCACCTGTGAAAGAGCTCCTGTGTCCTCAGCACATGCCTTCCCCCAGCCTGCTCCCACTCACCACGTGCTCCAGGCTCCATGAAGATGCAGGAGGGCGGCGCTGCCGGGACTCTGCTGAAGATGTGAGACAAGAACAGTCATGAGCTCAACCCTGGCAGGCCTCTACCCAGCCTCTAGGCATCACTTCTTAAAAGCATATCAAAAACCATTCTTCATATCCTAAAAAAGGCTCTTCCCAGGCCTGCTGAAGGGAGAGCTTCTTCATTACAACTCCCAAGTGCAGGAAAAAATAAAGTCTCGCTTCTGAGCATCTTTTCTGTGACAGATTCCCTGAAGCAGACATCACTACAGTGAATAACAGCACAGGTAAGATCCTTAATCACACGCCATGGTGGCTGCGGCACGGCCGTGTGGGCGAGCAGCCACTTGGAAAGAGCCRTGGGCTGCTCTGGTGGTGCGACGGGAGCGCTGGATGAGCTGGAGCTTTGCCTCTTTAGAAAGCGGCCAAAGCCAGTGGCGAGTTTTAAMCTGGCTTCAAAAAAATTCACCTGTCCTGCAGTAACGACACCAACATTAGCGGGTGGTTTTACACGCGTTACTTTTTAAAAGAACTCTGAAAATAAAGTAGTGCAGTCCATTTGCCTGATGAGTAGGCAATAGCTTATTCCTTATATCCCAGTACAGTAAAATAGAAGTAATTCTGAGATACAAGACTTGCATCCTACCTTGTGTCAAATATTATGATTTTGGCCTTAGCTCTGTGACAAGGGCAAATGATTGTGTCTACCGTTGTAGCTACTTAGCAGCCAGGATAGCAGGCACCTATAAAGGTCAATTCATTCACACTCCAGGGTGGGTTTAATTTATCAGGAGAGGTTTTTCACATGCAGTTCTCTGAAAGTTGGTCGAAGATGCCCTGCCATCAACTACATACACAGGTACAAAATATTTCATGTAAGCAATCACCTAAGTAATTTGATCTACTGTGGTACCTGTCAGGAATAGCCACATACTGCTAATCATCTTACACCTGTAGTGATTAGCCTGCTGGAGTAAAGAAAAACATAAAGAATCACCATCAAGACACTTCAAAATTTAGCACTGGACAATATATCTGGAGTACATGATGACTGTGATTTTGCTTTATTCACTTCACTTTCTTTCTTCACTTCACTTTCTTCAATGGCAGTATTTTTAGTAATATTTCAGTTAAGGTAAAATTTTGATTCTGTGTCAGGATATATTTCACAGTTTTGAAGCAGYTATCCTAACTGTTGGCAATAAATTAGTATAGTTTCCTTGTAGTTATGAAGAAAAATGGAGAATTCTGAAGCATTTCACACGTTAAGAACACTGAGGATATTCATGCACATGGCAGAGATGCCCTAGATTCTCCTGTTAAAACTGGCCCATCTCCAGCTTCCATTTTACATGTGCAAGTAGGTCCCAATAATAACAGTTCATAGATGCAAGACAATTTTCTTAATAATTTCATTTCACTGATTACTAATATAAGGAAGTTGTTGAAATGCTACAGTAATAGTGAGATATTATGGAAGTGTTTGGCATCCAGTCTGGTAATCTGTACAAGTTTAATAACTATTAAACAAAAGATATGACTAATACTGAGATACTCAAAAGTAACATCACTGCCTTTTTGCTGTTTTTCTGATTACTTGGGGAATTTACCTTGTGATTCTGTTTCTCTTTTTTTTTTTGTTCCCTGAACCTTCAAAATAAATTCTATTTTTTAAATTTAGGAGTAGCTGAGCCACTTTTTCTCACAGGACTTCTTTTACAAAGGTGACATATATAGTGAAGAAATACAACTTGAAGACCACTGCAATATTTAATTTTGCATGTGGCCTTTTCTGAAACCTCTCAAAGAAAAATTTGAATTATACAAAGCAATATGCATTTTATAATCACTTTTCAGTTAGAGATTAAATCAGCCAACCTAGTATATGAACATGGGTTTATACTAAGAGGATCTGTATAATATTTCCCACAAAAGAGAAAAAGGTTGCAGCTGGAGTGTAAAGTCCTCAAAATTTTAAGATGTCAAAGCTAAGACTGCCATGTTCTCAGAAATAGCTATTTTGATTGAGATTGCCCTATCAGAGTAAGTTTGAGTAAGACGGTCAGCACTGCAAGTCCATCCCAAATACTGATCTTTTGGCAATATTCTAAGGAACTAAAAATAATGGAAATAAGAAGTAACCAGCTTCTCTCCATTCTCTGCTCTACTGCTATCATTTGAGTTGGATGGACAAGGCAATGTCTTTCAAATCAATTAACTATCTTAAGGATGAGACTTATCTTTATGCTACCTACTGATTTATATTCCAGCACATTCCTTTTCTGAAAAAAAGYAGGATTATCAGTCATTTCCTGTGGACTGGAGAGAAGCCTACACTTGAATGATAGGCTTGCAAAAGGGATTTAATATTGGAGCAAAGCATTGTCCATTTTCTATACGCATTTCTCACCAGCTAAGATCCCTTGTGTACAAGTGAATCTGCTTTTCACAGATGGGCCTAAACCTCTTGGTATGAAGACTCCAAATTATTCATTTTCTTGAGGAATTATAAAGAAAACTGCAGCTGAGGGGGAAAAAAAAAGAAAAAAAAACCACAACCAAACATCTTTATTCATCTATATACTTCTAAATTAACTTTCAAGAAATGTAGCAAATGAAAAGCAGAGGGTCAGTCATTCCCCTCTGCTAGTTTCAACATTTACGAACATCACATTTGTTCCCTGGGCCAGAAACTGAGATATTAGAATGTGCAAAGTTAATTAGTATCTGTGTCTGCAGCTGTTTTCAAAATGCTTAATTTCTCACATTACAACAGGTAAGATAAAACTTGACTTACTGACTTCCCTTTCTATTTATATCCGGAGTGATGCAGATGTATGTTTGCCGAGGAAGTAGACTGCACCTATTCAGGAAACTTGGAACACAGGAGAATGTTTTCTCCTCCCTCTGAGAGTATCCAGAGCAAACATATTTGAAGAAAGATTTATTTTGCATTAAAAACCTTTGGAGGTTTGTTTCAAAAAGCCTCTTATGAATGAATACATAAAAGAAGAATCATAGAAATGAGAAAATAGTAAAAGTATTGAATGTTAAGTGTTAGGTCAAGATGCACTAGTTAGTATTTTGGACATAGACTGTATATTACTGAGGAAATCGTGAAACAAAACAAAACAAAAACAAAAAAAAAGGAGAGAAAATGTTACTCCAGTGCTCCACGAGCTAGTACTTGTCCTATATATTGCAGGTGGTTTTGCATAATTTTACTCAATTATTTAAGACAACATCATTGGGCATTATCTGATTTTAGTGTCAGCTTGATTTTTTTCTTTGATGAATGAACAACTACCAGTGGAGGGTAAGCACAAGATTTCATTCCAATAGAATTCTTGGGACAGATTTTATACTCTACRAATACTTTATAATATACGAGGATGAAGTTTTAAGTGACCAAAATTTCTCTGATCTTGCAATTTATTCTGCAGAGCAATCCTAAAGATAGATATATTATTAGACGTATGCATATCAGAGCTAGCAATAACTCACTACCTTCTTAGTAAGAACAAAGATGTCTTAAATAGCCTCACATTCTTTTCTTCCCCCTTTCCAGTTTTTGTAACAAAATTCTTATGGTGAGTTATTTATATTTTAAATTTAGTGCAAAACATAAGCACACACAAACCTCAGCTGCTTAACATCACTGCCTTGTAATTCAAGACATAATTCAAGAAAAAAAAAGTGTCCAACTGATCAAGACTTCGTCAAAAATCATCACTACTCTGCACAAACATTGCCAAGTCCAGAAACTCACAACCCACCCCGCACCTTTGCATATATATCCACAACCCCAAGCAAATGTAATACATGGGCTCCATWGCCAAGACATTCAATTTTGGTCCAATAATGGGGGGCATCAAATCACAGAGTCAAAGGGTCCTGACTACAACTGCCCTGCTTGCAACCCTCTTTCTTCACACCAGTAGCATCCAAGCACCAATATCTCAGCTGATCTCAACTGTGCCAGTACCAATATGAGACACACACACCCCACTAAAAGGTCCATTATGGATGGGGTTTTGTTCTCAGACACCGCAAATACAGAACATTTTATGTGTTTACACACAAGTGTGCATGTGCACACAGTTATCCGCACACGTTCCCACATCAAGCAAAGCAGTACCGTAGTGCATCAGGATTCCCATTCACCTCCCCTTTGAATCTGTTCTTCATTTAAACCATAGTTTGACTGTGCAGACTACAAAGTAGTGCAATAAATTTATAAGCAAAAGATTAGTTTACAGTAGACATTTCTAAAAATAAAAGACTGATAGACTGGTTATGTAAGTCTTCACACATTTTCTTTACTATATCTAGTACTCTGGGGTGTGCACAGAACGTGCTACAACTGCACAGCTATCATTTTAATCAACAGCATTTGGAATAACTACAAAAAAAAACATAGGCATGATTTCTTTTTATGGAGATAGGGGATAACTAGATTAAAAAGTACGTATATACGGATACGCATACTATTGATTCTCTCACAAACATTTATGTACTGCCATGTTTTCTACCACAAATATTTCCTTTGATGTTAACAAGACAGACAAGATAGGAGGGCTGGAAGGATGCTTAAGTCCATGACTCTCTCAATTAAAAGCTTATCTGACTATAAACAAATGAAAGACAAATCATTTGTATGCCCTGGCCAAATTCCTAAGGATATAAAGTGAGAACTCCATTATTTGTCATAAAAGATATTTTATATTACTATGAATGAGAACACCTGCAGTACTAAGTTCTGTACCCACACACATTTAAACAACAAAGTCTTAAAGGATCAATTTTTGTTTTATATATATATATATATGACTTGAAACAGTAACAGGAGAAACAGACTTATGGATCTCAGAATGTAATTGCTATCCTTTTGAAAATGCTCTGTATAAGAAACACTAACACTACAGTCACAGAAAAGGTATCCTGATGACATCCCACCTAGCTGTACTGAAATAATGGAGCAATAAGGAAATACACAAGAAATATTTCATTCAACAAACTCAAGATAATGGGTATCACTACTGAATATAAAACAAAGATAGTAAGAACAAAGCAATAGCAATAACTGTGTGCAGTGCAAAAAAGCTCAGTTATTTCTCAGGAGCTAAGCAAGTCAAAATGTACTATATTATTTAGTGATTCATACTTTTCATACTTGAACTAAACCTATTTTTCACAGTTGAATATTTCTGTCCTTTGACATACGCTACCACAAAACAAACAGGGCATAAATACACATTTTCTGAATAGTAAATCAACTATTTCTTCAAATGGATGTATTTAATTCTCTATTAATAATACAAGTAATCATCTTGCAGTTACTTCTATTTCCTTTTCATTAGGTTTAGAAGTATTAACACTGAAATGTTGCTCTCACATGGAACTGCTGCTAGAGATATTTCAATGCACATGCAGAACTTTCTCTGCTCTAAAACACTGTGTGTCAGCTTCTACTCCACAACTAAGGTGGTTTTTTTTTTTTTTTTTTTTTTTTGGCTTACCCCGAGTTTCTGAAGAATTTTCTAAGAGTGGTGCAGGTGATATGACAAACAACTTTTCTTCAGCTGCCTTCATCCTGTGGTTCAAATGGCAGTTCAGATAGGAAGGAGCTTTTTGTTTGTTTAAAACTCTAGGTTTAGCAGCTATACATTTCACACTCCTTTTCTCCGTACACGGAGACTGCATCCAGGATAACATTCTGAAAAACAGTTAAAAGAATAATCTTTCATTATGCATATACATGGAATATACATCTACTGAAGCAGCAAATGTCAGTAAGTTGTTTTGTTTTTTTTCCCCTGCTTTTTAACTTGGGCAGGATCATCAGTGTTAGGTGTGAGAAAGAATGCCTCAATGCTACTTATAGATCACAAAAACATAAAGAGATCTTGACATGTGTAGAGGTCTAAGAACTAAAGCTGTACAGAAATATCCGCCTTTTAAAATCAGGTCCTATATCAGAGTGTAGGCAGGAAAGCACAACACATGCGCACAAATTTTAGCTTTGCAAGGGCAAAACAATTCCATATAAAGTACCATACAAAAAATTATTCTCTTTGTGACTCTTTCAGCACAGATAYCTCTCTATCACAACCTACAAGCTCCATGATCATACTGCACAGAAGGACCATCTTTGTTATAGGACTGCAACTGTAACGCTGAGAAAAATGCAGCAGATCAAGCAGCATGCATACATATACATTTCAAATTGCTCTCCACAGAGTGAGACGAACTATAAAAGAAGTTATCTACATTGTTAAGCAGGGCAGCAGCATTGTTTCGAACTGTATGCTGCACGCATTTCAGCAGAGCAAATAAGACAGACACCTGCTATTTGATTTCCAAGTCACGTAGTCTGCAAAATAACAGTGGACCTGATCTCATGGACTGTCCTGTACAGCAGCAATGTACCAGATTTTTTTTTTTCCTTTTCTTTTTGTTATGCTTTGCAGTATAAAGACTAACCACCACTGCAGACAGTGGTAGTATCTCATTTGGCAATCATACAGTAGTCCATAAATTCAGACTGGCAATTTAGTAAGGACACKGCTCGCTCCCCATGATGCCACAAAACCAACATCAGAAGCTCCAGGTAACCTCCTTGCTGGTGGCTAAAGAACAATTATGCTTTTTCACTAGAGCAGGGCCTCTTCCTTCACAAAGACTGCCTCTAGGTAAATATCTACCCTGCAGCTTGAGAGAGGGCCAGGCCTGCTGTGCTGCAGGAGAACCTTCCCCATGTGCAGCACATATGGGGAAACGAGTCATCTCGGATGATGCAGACCTTGCAGAGATAGTAATCCCAGGTCATATGCACCCTTGCAGACAACTGAAAGACACACTGAGCAACATCTGAATATCCTGACAATTTAATCTTTAGTGTAATCACTGTAAGATGTACTTGTGAGAAATAAATAAAGCTTGATGAGGAGAAGTTAAATATATGAAAAACCCACTCAAATAGTTAATGAAATTAAATATACGAAATACTAAAACTTACCTGTAGCTATGCAGAATGCACATAAACACACAACTCTATAGAAACATATACACTGATGCCCTCAGTCTCTGCCTTGGTGATTAATATTAATGTCTGTATCTTTTGTCTTCCATAAACTTGTGCCTTGGAGTACTAATGTACGTTTTAATTATTATCCCTAGCAGATGAGCATATAATAGCAGTTGATCCAAACACCATTTTAAACTTTCCGGATATGGTTCATTATTTTGGAAAAAAAAAAAAAAAAAAAAAAAAAACAAAACAAAACACCAAAACAGTCTTGTTAGATAAGTATTTGACACTAAACATAAAAACTACAGTCCCTTTTTTATCAGGTTGCTTAATTTAGAATCAAATCACAATTTCATATTTGCTATTCTTAAAGCTTTGGCTCCTGCAGTTACGCAATCAGAGGACCTTAACACTTTTTAAGATTAATTATAGCTTAAACTCTCATCTTCAAAAACAAAAGCCCAAAATGTCTATCTTGGAGCTCAAAAACTACACAGCAAATTAAAAGAAACCATCTCATAGCATTTAAACAGTGTCATGAATTTTGAAGGCCAGGTTAATATTTTTCTAAATAATACCTGGAATTAGCAATGCCATCCCATTAACTCAGAAACTACCGTGAAGGCCAAGGCCATGCTGGCCAGTAAGATCAGATTCTTGGCAGGGCTTCTAGCTGATGGCCAGCAAAAATATCTATTTATTTTAGACAAGTTTTAGGAGAACAGCATTGCTTGCATGCAGCCACCAACCCACTCCTGGCTATAGGACAAAGATCAGGACCTCCACAGGGGAGCTCCAGCAGTGCCTGCCCAAATGTCCTGGGCCCTTGGCTTGCTGAGCCCTAGGACAAGGTGCAGAGACTCATTAGAAGTGCCAAGAAGATCCAGGGCTGCAGCATTCACTGGCCCTGCGAGAACAGGCTAAGCAAACCTGGCCAGCAGAGCCAAGAGAAGGGAAGGTTTCAGGGAAACCCAATAGCTGCCTTCAAAGACCTGCAAGGAGGTGCCTGGGATGCCAGAGTCAGGCTGCTTGCAAAGCTGCAGTGCGGGAAGATGAGAGACAGCAGACAGAAACAGGAATAGGAGAGGATCAGACAAGATGCAAGGACAAACTTCTTCACTGTGAGATCAGTAGTCAAGCAGTGGCACAGACTGCTCAGAGGCCTTGAAACTCCAAGCACGGAGACAATGCAAGGTGTAACTGGGTGAAGTGCTGAATAGCCAGGAGGAACCTCACAGAAGTCCCTGCTTGGAGTTGGACCAACCTGGAGGTTGGATCTGAACCTAAATAATCTTATGTTGATTCTGTGTAGCTTATCACCACTGCCTGGGTGGCATGCTTTCTGCAGTTAAACCCTCCTCAGAACATTTCGTTTCCTCTATTCACTCTTTAGAGGCCCTTCTGTGACACTGTTCACTCCATGAAAGAACGATCAAAGGCACCAGTATGTTTTTTTCTCTCCAAGATAAAACTGTTCTTTTACACACTTGTAAACCAATGTATTTTAATAAATGCTCTGAAACCCACAAGTTGATTCTGGATTGTATCTCTTACTGTCTAATAAGTAACCCCAACCCTAGAATGTCAACATGCAAAACTGGGAGGAACAAAATACTCACATTTTTTTTTCCCCTACCATGAACAAAATTTTGTTCAGGCTATGTCTAGATTGATCTTCCTGAGAAATAGAACCCTATTTCTAACACAGACAGATGCTTTTTTATGAGGTTAAAYCAGCTACTAAAACTCTCAGTATAAATGTACATCAAATATTTTTCTGCACATGTCCTAGGTTTGTAGCTCCCAAAGCGCACTGCTGAGATCAGGGACCGTCCTGCGGATGGAGCTTCCAGGCCTACCAGAAAATCAGAGCWCATGTGCTGCAAGAAACAGACCTTTTCTAAATGCCTACCTGTCCAAGTTCCCCTAATTTTCACAACTACTGTAACACTTGTAGTCTAAAAGTACACATGTGGCAATATATCAAGGAACTGCAAAACAGGAGTGCTGAGGTACCTAAAACTTCCTCCTTTTGACATTTGAAAATGCTGGGTCCCGTCTTTCTTTTGCTCCAACATAAAACCCTGGGTACATTTTAGCTTATTATTCTAAAAATAATGCAGAGAGGGACTCACTGAAAAAACCACACAACGACCACCCTAAAGTACTTCCAAACACAGTTAGCACACGGCTGCTATACTTTTATTAGAAGACCACCTCCTTAAAGCAAATTATTTTCATCAGAGCATTTTGGCTTCATTTCTTTTTCTTGTCTACCTGTTCCCTAACTTCATTTTGCTAACATATGTAATTTTCCCTACGAAAAGATCAACTGGGCAAAACAGGCTCCAAGACATTATTGAGCTCCACAAGCTATTAAGTAGTCTCAAGCTATGGCAAACAAGTCCCACGAGGCTCACTTAAAGAAAAATATACAAAAACACAGGTCCAAGCTTGCCAGCACGTCTGCCTCTCACATTCACAGAAACCTGCCTCAGAAGGGGGAAAAAAAAAAGCACTCTGTATTATGTATGAGGTGCAGACCATCTGTGGCGGGCTTGCAGAGCCAGTTAAAAAAGGCAGAGAAGGGGGATCCTCACTGCATTCGCAGTCGGCCAGGAGCTCAGGCGCTGCTTTTGAGCTGCAGAGAGATCGTGGATTAAGACAGAGAGAGGTGCACAGGACCTGCTGCTGTAAAGGTTCTGGGGGGAAAAAAAGCCTGCCTACCCCTAAGGGGCATGTGCGTGGTTAGAGGTGTGTGGAAAAGAGCAAGAGGATCAGGGGGAATGTGACAAGCACTGTGACAAGCCTGCAGGAGCAGTTTGCTCTGAGAACAACCTCCCTGACATGGTACCTGCGGCAGCATCCAAGTCACCTGCAGGAGGACGAGGAGGAAGAAAAGAGCGGCTGCTGTGCCTGGTGGCAAAGGGATCCTGAGCTCCCGATCAGGGGAAACGTAAGGATCCAGCCATATCCCGGTAGCAACAAATAAATTGGGGACTTGCTTCCTCCGTTCTTCTAGAATTGAATTTATCTTTTCAGATTACTGATCTTCTTAGCCCTTTCTCGCACCTTCCCTTTTCACTACAGCCACTACACGTGCCCATCTTAGCTCTGTACTGCCATGCAGCTCTACAGTGCTCCATTGCCCAAAAGAAATAAATAACCTTTTTTTGATTCTCAACTACTACAGCATCAACTATATCTAACCCTCCTGCCCCCCAACAACAACAAAAACACCCATGAGATCATTTTCTATCTTCTGGCAGCTTGCATGCTCTGCTTGCTTCTATGCCAGCGTGCATTTGCAGCTCAAGAGACACGTAAGAGGCAGCTACATTAAATACAAATGAACCATGATAAGCCAAACATAAGCAAACCTGTAGGAGCGATGAAAGCAAATACATCAATTTACATCCCTATCCCAAGTATTTCTCTTGTTAGATAAAAATATCAGGTTTCTTCAGACTTTATCAATGAAACCCTGGCTTCACCGAAATCTGAAATTCTGTTTCTCTCTCTGTGGCCATGATTTCACCTGGGGCTCAGGTGAGGCAAGGACTGACCCTGTGAATATTTACTGATGCTCCAAGCAGCGGTGCTGGTTAATCTGGCTATCCCAAAGCCAAAAATTCCTCTCTCCGGGGTCTGCTGCACCGTGCTGTGTCAAACCAGCACGCTGGAGCGAAGGCTCCAAGAGCCTTCCAATCCTGCTGAGGAAGTACTAACGCCCAGCAAAAAGGTGGGGCAGAAGTTTGGAGAGGCAGCAAGAGCTTAAAACGCTGCGGGAAGGTGTGCCAGAGCATGCCTGCCTGCGCCCAAACCTTCCTCATGGAAAGAATCCTATCAACTTCAAAGAGACTGTCTGCATGGGTGCAATTCTTGACACGCGTGTTTTCAAAGAAGTCTAAATACCAACTAAGGCATTTTTAAAATATGCAATATGATAAACCCTTTACTAAAATGCAACAAATACTTTCCGAGGTGGGGAGGGAAGGCAAGATTATTGCATGAAAATTCAGCTAATTATTTAAAATACCATCATAACTGTGCATGTATACTAATGTCCACAGAAAACTTACTGTGCTCCTGCAAATCCTTGCTAACCCATATGTGCTGGTATAAATCAAGATGAGACCTTGCTATAAAAAGGTATTTATACCCATGCATCCAGAAATACACTTATGCTCAAGCAGGGAATTTTGTTTCCCAGGCTGTTCTTGCATCCAACTGCAACCTGTTTATTTTGACCTCAGTTCTTAGAAACTGTTGATGCCACGGCAGAAATATGCTGTGTGTTCCAACAGGCAACAAACACTTCTAATGACAGAATACTCCATCTGTGCTGTGAGCACGTACAGTTTCAGTCTATAGCTCATATAGGCTCCGTCTCAACATGAACGCTCGGTAAACGAAGGGAAGAGCAATGCAAACTGTACCATAGCTAATATTGCAGACTATGCTCTGACATTACAGAAATATGAAAAACAGGCCTTTTCAGAGAGTTCTAAGCTAAACAGTCTACATTGACATAATACACGTAAACCAGCAGCACTTCAGTTCTACCCTTCCTGATCTGATTTTATTAAGTAGAAGCTTTTCTCTTTTTTTAATGTTTCATAACTACAAAATAAAGCATGCTTGCTTAAAAAAACTGTCCAGTGCTACCAAAAGGTAAGGGTTAATGCATGCACAACATATGGCACTATTTACAGCTGGCTAACACACTGAATGCAAGGGAATTTTCCACCACCCTCATATTCTGGAAAAGGTATGTTACAGAAAAATGCATGTGGGAATCCTTTTGATTTTTCTTGCATCTTCTCTTCTGATACAGTGCAGCTGTGGAGCAGCACCCGATGGTATTGGTAGCATGAAACAGCAATCTTTCCTTTTGCCAAGGTCTGGTACCAATTACCATGGATTTAGAGGCACTATATAAAAGACAGTGCTGATTTGTTTCTAAATTTGTATCTTGATTAAACTGTCAGATTATAGCACAAAAGCAGAGCTTACCTGCCTTTAAAATGCTCATACAATAAATTATCCAAGTGAAGGACAACTAGAAAAAGAAATATACACACACAAAAACAGACGGATCAACAACGTATTTTACGTTTAAATTTCTAATTTTGGTCAAGCCAAATCAAGTAGAATAGAAGCAACATTTTATAAGACAACATATTCAAACTGTAAACTCAGTATGTTTCAAATAAAATCTGCACGTGAGGAGAGACTCTGAAGCAAGATTTTCAAAATCAGCAAGTTGGTCCAGAAAATAACAACTGCATTATTACTTTCAAAAGACTTTTAAATGGATTTTGGTACACATAAAAGTAAATATGAAAGCCTGAAGCTCATTTCTCCAGAACAAAGATGTAAACCTGCATGTGTTGTAACAGTGGCTTTCAGCATTTAGCCCTGAAAACCGAGTAGAATTTGATCTCACCCTGTTAAAGCTAAGTAGATTTTCCCAAAGCACCTTCAATTATTCCAAATATATTTTTACTACCTAGAATTTCAACATGGAGGATTAGTTTTGTAAACATACATAATGATTGCGATCTAATGACAAAGACGTCACCATAAACATGGTGAAGCAACAGAGAGATCAGCCATACAAAATTTCCAAAAAGCTATTTAGGAATTAAACCACTGCTATTAAAGATGCAGTCATTAAACTACTGTTATTAAAGCTTTAATAGTATCCTACACCATTCTGTATAACAATGCAAATATTATCAAAAAAGCAGGAGAGATTAATTTTTAATTATAATTACAAGTCATTCCTTTTACTAATGCTGCTGCCTTTTTCACCATTGTTCTTGCATGTGCCAACACAACTTTCCTACTCATTTTTCCATACTATCTGTGCAAGAAAATAGTCATTCTACAGTAATTAATCAGCACGCACCCTTCTGAAGGGAATCCAGAGGCATACCATTCATTAAATGATAAAAGTACTACACAGGGAAGATGAGGCATATTTTTATACCCTCAAAAGAGGGTAATTGATCCTCCCCTTTCCCCAGATTCAAACGTGGAACTTGGCTGCTATGGGTTCTTTCCCACACAAATCAAGCCTTAGCTCTTTTGAATTGAAACAATATGGGATGATTATTGTGGGAAATTTTTTACTGTTACTGTAATTTAAAACTTTCTGTACCCAATTTTGCATTTTCTATAAATCAAAAGCCCATTTCACTTAGGGCTACAATTAAACAGAGGAAATCAAAGACTAACTTCTAAGCAAGTCTTGCTATTAATCATAGGATGAACTAGTAGTACAGCTACTTTTACTGCAGTTTCTTTCTGCCTGAGAACTACATTTTAATCTAAAGCTTGAGCTCCTTAGAAGAGACTGTGTCACGGATGAGACAAATTAAACAAAGGTATAATAAATGTTACAGCATCGCATGCTRTTAAGATGTAAGAAAAATATAAAGCATGCTGACTTCTGTAGCAACTCCCCCCCCCCAAAGAAAAAAAAATCGCTAGCTGCAACACAATCAATCAAGGTAATTTATAGGCACCTCTCTCACCTTTTGACAAAACAGAAGCCTGCTAAAAAGTATCGCTCCTGCAATGTTTGTGCTAATGCAATGCTACCAGACGGACAATTACTTAGGGCCTGATTCTGCAATTACAGCAGTCATTGGCCTTTGCCTTTCATCCCAAGGAAGCCCAGGATCGCAGCTTTCAAGTCATATCTGAAGGGAAATATGGATTTTTTTCCCCTTTTGAAAGTAGATCTTACAATAGTATTTCATTTCAGCATCAACATTTTAAATTTACATGTTGATATATAAACACAAGCACAAAAAAAACCTACTGAAAAATGAAGCTGTGTGACATTTGTAGACTTCCAGTTTGTTTTTTCACACTTGGTGTCAAAAGCATTTTATCATTTTAATAATAATAAAGTACATCTTAGCTATTAAATAAAACATATTGTCTTAAATTAATAGAAAGACGGGTCTCCTTGGAGTTTCTTTCTCTGTCTCTCTCTAAATTTATTTTTATGACCTTGCCTAGTTTTCTGGGGGAGAAGTATGCCTATTGTAATAGGCAAATTCCTTTGTGTTATGGCTCTTTGCAAAGTCCCACTGAACTGCAAAACACTGATTTTTTTTTTTGCACCAATCTGCCCAAACTAAGAGTAGCCAGTAACAGCAATTTATTCATAAAATATACATTCAAAATGTATATTTCAAAAGTGATTTCTAATTAAAGTCATTCTTTAAGGACGGTGCACAAGCTAAAGCAATTATTGCAACATTGCATTAAAGACATTGCACCCAAGTGTCACTGATGCAGGTGGGGGCACACAGATGTGAGCACATTCAGGGCTCCTGAAGACCTTCAGCATTGCTAACAGCCAGACTCCCAAAAGGAGCACAGAATTCCTAAGGACGGCATCAGAAAACAGGAGTAAACTCTAGGCCTTCCTGCACTGTCACTTTTGGTTGCAGGGCCCATTTTTCAAACAATCCCTGTTGCTGCCRATGGGTGGAAACGGGAAGCAGTGGCAGGGAGGGGGACAGAGCAGCCCTGGAAACACGACGACTTCTGCTCATGACCCTGACCTTAGTACTGGTGTACAAGTAATCCCCATGCATAAACACCTGCAAGATCCGATTGTCAATACTTAACAGAAACGGAGGGAAAAAGAAAATGACTTTTACGACATCAATTAAAGCAGGGCCAGATCCTGCGCCTGCTTCCCGCTTGCTTGGGCTCCCGTTTGCTGCACAGCACCCACACTTCAGTGCTAATAGAGGATGGGTTTAAAAAACAAAACAAAAAAAAAAAAAAAAAACACAAAAAAAACAACAATAAAAACCTCAGGGGAAAAACAGTCAGCAAACACCAGGTTTGGATATGCCACTGCCATTATTTTAACAAGTTCCCTCCCAGGCTGCTGGTCCACAGGGAGCACATAAAATTTGTAAGTTTTATCTTCCATCATCACTGCTTAGTGTTCTGCAAAAGTGTGGGCTTTTTTGTTGTTGTTGTTGTTTTTGTCTTTTTCTTTTTTTCTTTTAGGTCAATGATCTAACTGAATTCCCCATATTTTTTCATCAACATACTTTATTTTTCATTATTTGTACTTTCATTATTTGTACAGCAGTATCCTAAAGCAGAAAGGAAAGGGACCCGGCCACTTCCCTGCATCTTTCTGCTAAGCTCTTCTCATCACGCTTTGACTTTGATTTGGGAGTTTCTATGCAGATTCTGCTCACGCTGTAATCTCACTTATTACTTGTGAATGCATAAAACACAGCAGCTAATTTTCAATATGTTGGTGATGAAAGAAACACCTCATGGCAGCAAATAACTACCCCCCGGTAGGGAGTGAAACTGAATTTGAGGAGGCAGAAGAGTCTCCTCYTAAAGCTGCAAGGGAAGGTCCCTGATGGAGGGAAATCCAGGCCTAGGACAGTCGCTGCAGCAGAAATCCAGTCCACGGGATGCAGCTTTGTCCAAATCGGTATTTAACCCCTYGAAATCTGTAAGTGCTGCACTGCAAAACAGCTTGCAGCTTTTCCTTTCTAGCTTACTATAGCTATACATTATACTCAGTTTAGTTGGCCACCAACTGTTTTGCCCAGAAGTAGTATTGTGCACAGGGTCAGAGCTATATCCAATCTACAAGTGACAGGACACAGAAAAATGAAGAAACACAGAAAATACTCTTTACTCTGACATCCCTGGCTGGATGCAAAACCACCTCCCAGTTTCTTATCCATTTTCCAGACAAGGGCACCACATTCCACATGTTCTAGTACTTCATTGAGAGCTAATTCCTCAGCCTGTGACCCTGTAGTCCACACCTTATGGTCAGTCCCAACAAGCCAGCACATAACATCAGGAACATGTATTYTAGGAAGACAAGTATTTCTTTGCACTGCGAGTTGGGCATGGCTGCTGTGCACCCATGCAAGGTCCAGGGCTAGACGCAGAAACGCTACCCGTCCATTATTGCTAAAATAACCGTTGCAAGTCTCTAAACTCTTGATGCCTACTGAGCTCAATACCCATGCTCATAGACTGAGATTCACATGGAAAAGGGGGGTGACAGCGTGAACACCAAATCCCTGCAGAGCCTGAATTTGKTAACTTTTGTTGTCATCTGTGTGTTCCTTCTGAGATACAGTCTAAAAGGTTCAGTAAAGAAGGGTTAACAAGCTTTCCTGGAGATCAACCTATGAAGTCAGGCCTACTTCTTAACTGCATATATTAGTTTTAAAACTGTCAACAGCAGAAGAACAAACACAAAGTCTCACAGCTCCATTATCACTAACAGTCCAAGCTGAAAAATTCGCTGGGCAGTGCACTGGCACACTTTGTCACAAGCCTGAGAATTTTAGGAAAATACTTGCAGTGAAAAGGTTTATCCAGGTGACGCATGCCGATGTTTCACATCGCTGCCCAGCAGGTGCTTCTTCCACTGGCAAATTAAGGAAGTTAAGCCACTCTTAACAGAGTGCAGCTCTCCTCTTTGTGGACAAGAAGTTCAAGGCCTACATGTAGTTTAAGTTCCAATCCAAGCAGTTCAGACAGCGCACAACTTTTTTTCTCTTCTTTTTAACACCGGGAACTGCTGAGAAAATTACTTAGTATTTTACTTGGAAAAAGTAAAAGTTTCTTAGACATGCAGTTGTCCAGAAATTAGGGCTTACTGAAGTATAAATACATGTGAGTTGTGGCTCACAGCTCTTTCTCACCTGCTTGTCTTAAGGAACACCTTAAGCCTTGACTCCTGAAAGGATCTGAGGGGCAAGCAATATGGATCCCATTCCTAACTTGTTAAATAGGAATCATCTCCCTGCAGCATGTTGCTGTATAGAAGAAAGTAATTAACCATTCTAATTAAGTACTAAATAACATCTTAAATGTGCACAGGGAAATATTTTATGTACACCATCACTGAGGTACACCAAGCAGGTGTGCATATATACAGAAGTATATTCATGTCATACACAAAACATACACATACTGCAGTGGGTTATACTTTAAATGAAATTATTTTACAGACAAAGTCAGAAGGCACCAAGGAGACAGTAGAAATAATTGCTTTAGTATCATTTAAAATGTAAATGTCATGTAATATGTAATTTAAATTTAAATCTGCACCCTAAACCTTCAATCCATCAATGTAAATCGCCATTTAAAAAACAAAATTTCCATGTGATCATGTTAATTCCTTCTTCTATAATAATTATAGAATGAGGAATGTATAACCTTCCATAAAAATATAAAACTAGCAAACTTTTTCATAACAGTCTGAGTTGGAATACTATTTATTAAAAAAAGCTACTAATAAAATTAGATTCTTAAATGTAAATTATTTGTAACACCAAGCAACAGAAAGTTCAAATTTTCAGGGATTATGCTAAAAAACAAAGCAAAGCACCCTGTCAGACCCCTACACGTTTTGCAAGCCTGGGCCCTCTGGGCTTCTCAGGCAGGTTCCACCATTTGGGGCTAATAAAATCAACTCCTGCATCTCGTGCACCTTGCAATTCACAAAGGTCTGCCACAGCGGGGAGAGGACAGACAYGGCGCCCCTTCAGACACACGAGCAGCACTCTGGCACTCCTTATTTCAAACGAGGCCAAGGAAGAGGGCAAAACAGCACACTACCTAAGTCTGAACATTCATGCAGAATGGAGCATTCTTCAAATGTACTTTAAATGCCATTCAAGTTTAGGCTTCCTGCACCAGGTTTTTAAATTACTGTAACTTTGCTTTAAGAGTATAAGCCAAAATGCTCTGATATCTGTGGGAGACTTTTCATTGACTCTGAATTGGACATCACTTTTTTTCTTCCTTGTAGACAAGTAATCTCATCTGTCAAGGTTTACAAAAATATTAAAGAGAATTCTCCTTTTTAAAAAATGGACTTGCAGTTAGGCAGAAAAAAAAAAGAAATTAAAAAAGAAATAAAACAATGATTTATTCAAGAATAAGATCTTTACTTAATAAGACCAGATGGAAATACAAACGTAGACGTAAATATACCAGAGTTCTTTGCAAATGGGTAGCAAAACAAATACGATGACCAAAATCTCTTGGAGTCAGTCAAATAGCTTACCCAGCCTGTGGCATACAGGATTCCAATAAAAAGCACTAACAATTCCCAAAAGACCGCCCACGCATTTAAACATCTATGTCAAAGATTTATATTCACCAGCACTTCCTGAACTGAAGCAAGTAACTGCCCACCTAAAATACTGCAAATATGTGTAACATTTTTATGTTTATTACATCTTGCAGATAAAATATTTCAATAGTTTTACCTTCCTGCTGTAGCAAAATTCTTTATAATATCACAGTTTGTGAGCAACATATTAGAAAAAATAAAAAAAGTTGAAAAATTAGCATCAATTCTATCTACACAAAAGCTCCAAATTACTATCGTCTAACCACGAGAAATAATGAATTAACTTCAGTGTGAAATACCTCAGCCTACCACGATCATAGAACAACAACAACAAAAACCTATTACATCTTTTCTAAGCTACTCGCTGTCCCTGCCTGCTCCCCTGCCAGCTTATAAGCAGCCATGATGGTGCTGCTTTTGTTTTCTGCCTTTTTACAGACAGAACAGTTTTCTGGTACAGCTTTTTTTTCCCCCCCTTATTTCTGAAATTACCTATAACAAGGTGAAATAAAAAGGAAAAAATACAGAAATGAAACCACCTTCAAATATTTTTTTCTACTATTGCATTCTGAATATATGTACGCTTGAAGTTATAAAAGCATGTAAACCTCCTTAACACTAAAAATGAAGATGCACTTGCTTCTGGAAATGTCCATATATACGGACAAAAGAATTTCAGCAGCTGAACGAATGCCATAGTAAACATATCTGTATGCAGGTATCTGAAGTCATGGGCTAAATGCTAAACATACACCAAATTTAAGGCATTCCCAAGTATCAGTCAGCAATTCAAACATGATCAATCAAGGACTACAGAAAATTATGGTTTAATTAATATTTAATAAAGGTATATTGGTTATTATAATAACAAATCCATCTTTCTTTGGTTCTTCTTCCCATCCCTTTGCAAAAGCTGCAATCTGTATCTGAAGCAATTTACTTTTCTATTTATGTTTTAACAAGTTTAAAAGAGCAAATCACTCAGAAAGCCCAGAGAGATTGGACAGGAGCTACATGTTTTCCCCGGCAGAAAACAGGACATGATGTTTAAGGGAAATTTAAACTTACACGCATAAAGTATATACTATCGCCTTAAATCTATAGACTTCTTCCAAAAAAGACTGTCCTAATTTAAATAATAAATGCGGAAGCCAATGAATCAATCAACTTCCTAACGTGCACCCCTAGCTCATTTGTAAAATTCAAAAACTCCCTTTGGCAGACCAGCAAAATGAAGCTCCCTGTTAAGTCTCCCCCCCACCCACTTCTTTTAACATGATCGGTGCCTTGCCCTTCTTTTTCAGACAGTCAATCCTGGACAATTTTTGTAAGAGTTTTGAAAAGTTTTGTGGAAGAGCCAGAAAGCCACTCCAGTAGCCGGATCATTACTGCAAATGTATATAAACTTAATCTCGAGCCCATTTGAAATCAATGGAAAAACCTTCATCACCTCAAAGGCCTTCGGATCAGACCCTTTGTTTCCAGAGGTACGGCACAGCAAATCTCCAATGCATGCAAGAGGCAAGAGCCAAGAGCGTGTGCCTACACACTAACTCGTGAGAAAAGGCTGTTTATACAAAGAGCAAGGCAAAATTATGAGAACTCATATCCAACGGGATATATTTTTAAAAGATGGACTGCAAAGGGGTGATTCTGGGCATTTTAACTGTTCCCTCATGCAGTGAATTAAGAAATCGAGGTGTCAGAAACAGAATCACACTGTTTTCGAGGCCGCGTGATGAATTTTCGTGAAATCCTAATGGCACTGCTAGGTCGTTAGGAGTTTTTAAGTACGCCAAGCAAGGGCAGGAACAGCCGAGGACAAATTTCCACACCGTTTTCACAAAAATCACAAACTGCTTTGCTCCCTAATGCTGCACTACCAGCCAGCAAGGCCCCTGACATGCGCACGCAAAGCGGTACGTGGGTGCGAGGGCTCCGTGCAAAGCTCATCCAAAGCTGCCGGGAGCAGCCGGTTTTCCAGCAGGCGCAGAGCTGAGCGCAGACACGCAGGGCGTTACGCAGCCCGTAYGGTTCCGTGTGGCCACAGTACAAAACTGGAAGGGGTGGTAGCGCGTGTGCGCTTGCAAAGCTCGCCCGCCATCTTCCATTCGCTGGGATCGCCCTAGCCGCCCGCGCCCACTGTGCCGCGATCCCGGGGGCTCGGCGCAGCGCGGGCTCCCGGCTGCAGCCGCGAGCCTGCCCGGCTGCGGGCAGGCCGCTCGGACGGGGATGGGGACGCGTCCTCGCACGAGCTCACGCGACACGAACACGCACACCACATGCTGTGTCGCGGCTACGCAACACGCCCTACACAAGAAACAAAGCCACGCAGTCCCATCCTCAACCGCTATCCATCTCTTTTTTCTTTTTTTTTTTCCTCTTTCAAACAGGTAAACGCTACAATTTCAAATTATAATTGTATCACCAAAGGGCACTGTTAAACATGTATATAACATACCTCCACAATAGTGACTGTACAGTAGGAGGCAAAGGGGGAGCGCTGATGACCTGCACCTGTTTCAAGCAGCAAGCGACTGATGCAGTTAGGAGGAAAAATGTCTAATTATGGCACATTTCCCTTTTCTTGAGGGACGGTATCACGATCCCCAGCCTGTCCATGCCCTAAGCACCCATGTGCAAAAGGGGTTCCCAGTACTGCTTTGTCTCCCAGATCCTGCAGAGGCTCATTACACCCCGAGAACGYGTGCCACGCAGAACGAAGGCCGATCGCAGTGAGACATTTCTGTTGCTGCCACTTTTACTGGATGTGATTAACCAGAAAAACTTCCAAAAAAGAAATCTGGATAAAACAAGGCATTCCTGGCGCTCCTTTTATTCCTCTTTAGCAGCTACACAATGTTTATGAATACTTGGCATGCGCTAGGAGGAGGCAGTGCTGTACCGACACAGCCACGCCAAGCAGAACCCACTTCTGGGTTATCTCCTACGCACACAGGAGGCACACGCTCAGCACCGCAGCTCTGACCTGCAAGTGGCAACTCCTGCTCCATTCCCCTGCCCGGCCTTCACTCCATCTATCTCCTCGCTCCCTCTCCTTCGCTCAAATCTCGCAGTGTTCACCCAGGCAAAATTCCAGTTAATTTCCAAAAGCCCAAGTACGGACGCCACACGTCTGATTTACTATCTTTGAAAGAAGCCACCACACGACAAGCTCTCTACGTGTGAAAAGGCTGCGTGCTCTGCTTGTCTTGCTGTCGTGCAAGCTGCTCTCACCCTTTCGCCTAACAGTGCTTTCGAGCTGAGGACTTTAACAGGCCTAGAACTTACATGCCTTTCTCTCCTGAGCTCCCAGCTTTCTCGGTCTTAATATCATTTGCTGAGAGACACATTTTAAATCACGAGAGGTAGGAGTTCACGAACAGAAAGCTCATTTACCAGCAACACCTTAAATAAGAACCGAACCAGTTTGAAGAATAAGCGTCGGGGGGGGGTGGAGTAATAAACAGTTTCCTGTTACAACAGTGTATCTTMGGTCATTTTCACAATGCTAGGCTAAATTTTTATCTGAAAAAATGGAGCACTTCATCCGAGTCACCTATTTTAAAAAGTGTTTTCATTACGGAAAGTATCATCCATGTTTCATTCCTTACACTTAATATTATGTAAAAATATATACATATTTGGCAGCCCAACACAACACACTTTCAAAATGCAAATGCTTCAGTTTGTGTGTCTAGTTCCTGAAGGCATTCATCTGAGGGGCTGAGCATTTCTACGAGCAGTCATATTTCTCACTGTAGACAAAAATAAAYTGAAATTTAAAAACTGGAATTCACCAATCTAATGAACTGATTTTAATCCTTCTTCTGCAATTAACACACATGTGATCTTCATGCACTGCTGTGTTCATTTACAGTATGCTCAAAGAAATCCTCACTGCAAAATAAGGCAATTCTGCTGCTTTTACTTGCACAATGAACATTTCTAGCAAACCACCACAAACTAACAAGCTAACAAACCAAAAACTGTTTTATCTTCATTTAAATGCTAGTCCTCAGCAACAAAACAAACCCAGCAGCATTGGAACCTATCAGATWAAAAAAAAAAAAACCCTCTGTAGGTAAACACCATCATTAGGTGCAACAACATCAAGCAGTCTGAAATTTCTTAGTAGGGGGATCTTTAGCAGTATCTGATTTTGTAAGAACTGGTACTAGTTAAAAACACCAACAACTATTTCATTTGCACTGTGCTCTACGGCTCCTACAGGCCTCTAAAAAGAGCTCCGAAGAAATTAATTTTAGCCATCATCAAGCCATGCTTTCCTGAACCTCTTCCTTAATCTCCACAATTCACCAAAACATATTCTACTTACTCTGAGCTTGACTGGCCAATAAATACAGCTTTATTACTTAAAGTTATGAGTTGTTTTTCAGTTTATGTTGCCATAAAACAGTTCAAATTCAATGCCATTACAGGGATGGTTTTCATACAATACTGTCAATAGTCTGAATTTAAAAGTGCTTTTGTACAGATCACTAGATATTTTCTAATTATTTTGGTGGGGTTGTGGGAAAAATATTGTTTTAATTTCTTCTGCTATTTATTTAAATTCAGGAATATAAAAAAATTTAAGTGCTTTACATAAAGGTCCAATTTTTTCAGTGTAGAAGAAAGTATTTCGCTTTACCAACATAAATAAAAGGCACAGTTTTCTAATAGAGTATCTTTAAAATATATTTACTTCCAGCTACTTGAATTTGCACATGCACTTGTCTGTATGAAGAGTACAAACTCAACACTGAAGGTCTGGCAATTTCACCGCACTAATAAATCTTCGGTGCATAACCATCTGTCAAATCGCACCTAACACAGCGCATCTACGTGCTATATGTATATGTTACTTCCATCTGAAAGAGTATTAGTCTAATAATAAAGTATTATACTTAAATAAATTCCTTCGTTGATACACGAAGGGCAGGAGACAGAGCGCGGGTGCATACGCGAGCATGTGCCCCTGCGCGTGCTTAGGAGAGAGGAAGAGAAGAAAATAAGGCACTTGAGGGCCTCCAAGGGCTCTCAGAAGTAGAATTTTAAAAAGAAATGATAAAAATGGGCATTATAAACTAATCTYGAACAGTTCTGGAGGTCCAAAATTTTTAATAGCGAACCTGCGAATATTTCTCCCCAAGTTTGCCTTGCAGGGATGATGAACAAAATGCAGCACTGAGGAGACATTAAGAAACAAAGATCGTCACACGGCTTCCCTAAGAGGACAGGACTTGAGCAGCGCGTGGATGCACACTTGTGTGTGCACAGGCGAACCGCACACAGTCTGGCACGCTTAGCCACCGCCAGCAGTTAATAATCTGCTTCCAACACGCTGAAATATTAAGGAAATACATAAAAATTCGCAGCACCCAACTTTGTTYGCAGCTTTCCTTGGGCTTCCTTCCATTAAAAAATAAAATAATAATAAAAATAAAGGTGGGGCGGCGATGGCACTGAAGGAAGCAGCTCCACCGCAATCAATGAAGGCAAGGCTGGCACGAGTCCTGCAACATTTGCATTCAGAAATAAAAGCTGCGATCGACCTTTGTCTGCTCGGAAAACGAAGCTGGACCGTTTTAAACGGCCTGCCGAAGGGAGGGGCGGCCAGATATGGAGGTGGAAATGAGGGGGAGAAAAAAAAAATAAAGAAAAAGAGCGGGGAATAAAAAATGAAAATCGCGGTCGGTCGATACGCGGTGTCACGGCGGGCGCGTCCCGGTGCCCGCCGCGCTGCCCTCGCCGCCCGCACCTGGGCGCGCCGAGCGCGGCGCCGCGGCGGTGGCGGTAGCGGCAGCGGCAGCGCAGCCCGGGCCGCGCCGTCACCTTGCGGCGGCTCCGCGGGCGCGAAGGCGCCTCCTGCCTTACCTAGCAACGCGCTCCGGCTCCGCGGCGGCGGCTCTTCCCGCTGCGGGCTCCCGGCAGCAACAATGGGTGTCTGAGGGGCGGCCGGCCCGGCGGGACGGGCAGCGACGGCGGGAATGAGGCGCGCGGAGACGGGGAGACGCAGGCGGAGCGCAGGGGAGGGGAGAGGAGCGGAGCGTGTTAAGCTTGTCTGGTAGTTAACAAGTCCTGAATGAAGAATGTTAGCAAACAGACAAACAGCATGTCTGGTGCATGCTAATAGTCCCGGCTGCACCGCTGACACTATGAATAATTCAGGAGCGCGGGGGGGGGGGGGGGGGGGGGGGGGGGGGGGGGGTGGGGGGGAGCCATCCTCCACCCTCCTTCTGCGCTTTCAAACGTCTGCACAGGAGACGTGCATAAAAAGTGCGCCTCAACTTTCTCCTTTCGACCCACCGCTGAGAAAAAAAAAATCAGGGGAAAAAGGGGGAAAAAAAAAAAAGAGAAAAAAAAGGGGGGCAGTGAGGCAACATCACTTTCACCAGCGCTGCCTCTCCGAGACTTTTTTTTKATTCCTATTTTTTGTTGGCTATTGATTCCCCCCCCTTCCCGCCCCGCTCCATATCCCTCTTTACCGCCTATTTTACTTCTTTTGTCTAGGAGCTGGCACCTGTCCCAGAGACGGCATTTTACTGCACATCGCCGCTTCCCTCCGGCGGGAGCGCAGGGGGAGCCGTCTGGGGGACCGGGCCGCCCCTGCGCCCCYCGTCCCCACGCGCAGCCCCCTGTCTCCCCACACATACTCCGCAATATTCCCTTTTTCAGCCACGGTCAAATTACAGGGCGTTTGGAGCCATGTGATCCGCCCTATTTCACATGGCACAGATACCTAGAGCAATTAAAAAAAATACATTAAAGTGAAAGCCAGAGAGAAAGAGAAGCTGGTCTATGGGCAGCACAGTGCACTGATACTCGCGGAGGGGGGAGAAATTGCAAATAAAAGGCCCTCATTCCCACAGCATACAAACTAGCAAAGCCTGATTCACTGCTCAAAGAAATCAATTTCTTTTACCGCGGAAAAAGAGTGGAGAGAGAGAGAGAGAGAGAGAGAGAGAGAGAGAGAAAAGGATCAGCGGAGGGGAAAATACTCGGAGCTTTAACCTCAACATTGCGATACACGGGCAAGAGCCAAGCAAAGCAGAGAGGAGAAGGAAAATCAGGCCAGTTCCTCCACGCTGAAAGATGAGGGTTAAATAAAGCAGCAAAGGGGGGGGGGGGGGCAAGGGCGAGCGAGCGCAGCTCCTATTTGCAGCGTTTTGGAAAGTTCTGCTCTGGCAAAGGCCGTCTGAAGGGGAGGCCCTTGCAGCAGGAATGCGAGCGGCAGCGGCCCTTTTTCCGACTCCGGCCTCCCCCCCGCGCGCGACGCCAGCCAGCCCGCGCTCTGGCCAAGGGCGAACGGCGGCAGCGGGAGGAGGAGGAGGAGGAGGACGTGAGCTCGCGCAGTGGAGCTGATGATGAAACAGAGGCCGGCCCGGCGTGGGCAGGCTCGTCCTCGCGGAAGGGCCACGCGGGAACCCGATGCGCGCGCAACGCAGCGATGCGGCGCCTTGAACGGAGCAGCTAATGAAGCTTTTAATTACCGGGGGGGAAGGGGGAGGTCCTAAGGAAATATCTTCCGGGATTAAAACAGAGAGAGYGACGAGGGCTTCTCGTTATATTTATACCTCTCTGCGCTGTAACAAAGCGGTCCGTACGTACGGGCTGTGAATCTGCAGCGTGCACACGCACGACGAAAGAAAAAGGGAACTGCAAGTGGAGATTTGGAAAAGTAAATACTGTATGTGACAAAAAAACCCGGTGATTTTGTTTTCTCATGCCCTTACTTCTAAACCAGCTGCACAGCCAAGCTCAGGCTGCTTGGCCCTTATAACTATCTTGGCACGGAGTCAAAAGCTGATAAGCATTTGGGCGAGACAGCTCAACTGCTGTGCTGGAAGAAAAACAGCTGCCATGATTGCTGTTTGATTGAGAGCGCTTACACACACTGCAGAAAAACACATCGGACGGCAGAGACAGGCCACGAATGCCGGAGGATTCAGCTTCACAGGATCAACACATATTTCCTTAAAAAAAAAAAAAAAAATTCTTCCATTCCCCCCCCCTTTTTTTTTTTTTTTTTTAAAGAAAACGTACTGTGTGGACTTGCTTTTCTTCTTCCCATCCCCCCTGCATAACCTCAAGCAAACTCAAGGAATTGTGCCAAAAGTCCCGTTGCTAGTTACCAAGTGCATTTTTTTAAACGTCCCTTTGATACTTCTTTCCCTCATGCTTGCCATGGAATATGCAAGATAATCTTTCCATTACTTACAGAAAGCAATTAAAAAGAAAAAGAACTTTTAGGTAAACTTTCCTTTTTTAATTTTTTTTTTCTTTTTAAGGGGCAAGAGAAGGGAAACGAGGGGGAGAAGAGTATTTTTTCTTCTTGCAGAGTCCAACATTTGGCTTTTTCCATTTGTGGCAGATCACTGTAACGCTATTGTAAAACAACTTCCTGCCCCTTTTGGCTCAAGTTCCAGAAGCTGCTAGGCTAAGTTCATAGCACAAACTTTTTTCCCCTTTGCCGAAGAAGAGAGAGAGAAAATATATATATATGTATTCTTGCAAATTATTTTCCCTCTTTCCTGGCTAATGGACTCATAAGGTGAATTTATTGCAGCTCCTTAAGAATGTTACACCAGAGACGCCGCTATCCCAGCTGGATAAGTCACAAGCTTAAAAGGTGGGGTGATTATAAATGTGTGTGTGTGTCTGTGTGTATCTGTATGCATTTTAGTTTTGTGACCCGAAATGGGTAGGCATGCTGCTATCAGGTGGATAATGATCTCAGCTGCTTCCTCTGCTGCGCTAATTTGTGTATCTATCACAGCACAGATCGTTGGCTTAGTATATACCCTCTTCTACTTTCCAGTTGCTTTTGTACTGTAAGGGAACCTGTATCTCTCTCTCTCCTCATTTTTTTTCCTTCCTTCCTTCCCCTCCTCCAAATGCTTGGAGTGGTGAAAATCCTGCTCTAAAGCTCCTAAAGCCTCCCTGCTAAAAGCTGGGGATGTTGCAGGGTCTGCRGTGCAAGCCAAATCAGAGAAACTAAGGCCTCCACAACTTGCTCTCTCACGATCTCTCTCTCTCCCCCTCCGTTTCTCTCATAGCAACAGCCTTTCTTGGTACGCCTGCTTTGGCATACATCAGCATTTCTACCCGTCCAAGTGTCCTTTTGCGTCACATCTCGCCATTTCACTCAACCAATGAAATCTCCCTGTTGTAATAAAAATATATGTACTTTCTCTGTTATTGGTATATTCAAAATTTTTTATATGCTCTCCTAACAAAATACGTTGTCGAGCATTTTGTTTGCCCTACATGAAGGAAAGAGGAGAGAGAGAAAAAAAAAAAAGAGACTGTACAGGATTCAACCTTGATGAGTCTTCTTTGTGGAAAATATGTTACCATAAGAAAGAAAGGGATTACACGGTTACTTAAGGGAACTCATAATTGTCCCTCTGATTTAATATTTATTTTACTTATGCTATCATTGCTTTCCTGATGTGCTTTTAAAACAGCTGTGCATTTTCAACTAACTAGAAAAGTCAATACAATGTGTTTCTGAGACTTTATAAAACATTCCTGATAGAAAATACATTGAGTGATGTTTTTATTCCTCTAACTATTGATCAGGARGTAGGAAAAAAAATGTGAGGGAAAGAAAAAGAGTAGATGGGAGTTTCTATTCCTTGCAACTCTCAAATTGCATCCAAAGAGGCTGCTCTCCAACTTCTGCTTAAAAACTCACTAGCCTGCAAGATGGAGCTGAAGTATTCAGAGCCACAGACTTTTTTCCAAGATGCATTAAATATACAATATTTAATAATCTGTCATAGTAATGACAGAGACAAAGACTGAATACTATTTACAGCATATTCCAGCTTGCAGTGCAGCCATTCCAACAGCTAATATGCACTCTGCCAAACTGATAAGACTGGCAAAAGCCAGAATTAGGAAAACACCATTCCCACACTAAATGCAGTATATACTGCGTTTGACAGAAAATACATTCTACCTGTACCTCATGAAGTACATTGAAATCATCACACCGCTTTCAGACATGTCTTTAATCACATTTACTCTATTCTAATGCACAGTATCCGGCAAGTCTGGAAAGCATAGTGTGGCACATGTGGGTTGCTCCGAGTTAGCTGCCTGTGTCGCAGCTTGAATGACTACTGCAGTGACATATTTAAGGAACTTCTGCTACACATTTTTATGAAGCCTCAAATCTCAAGAAAATACTCCACTACTGCCATTCTGAGGAGAATAAACATTTCTTTTGTAAGCCAACTATATGTTTTATGGTTTAGCCTCACCAACTTTTTTTTATAGTGTGAAACCACAAAATGCTTTTAATATTTATTTTTAGGGAATTACAGTAAGAACATACTACAGCTTAGCAGAACACAGCTCACAAGGTATTTTATATTTCACTTTCCCACCAAGTTCCTACTTGGGTATAATTATACCTTCTAATTCTGAACTCTGCCACTAATAATGTTGACATCTACTGCACAAGGCCCACTGATATTGAGAAAAACTATGCATAAATTCTGGGTGGTTAAAAAGCAAAAGCAAGCAAAAATTCTGGATATCAAACCCAGCAGCAGATGGTCATAATGTCCAGCTAAACCCCTTGTTATAATTTTCTGTCTAAAAATAATGATATTACATTCCTGCCAGTCCTATGCACAAGAAAAGAGACTATACAGGAAAGTGAATTCAACTTTTGATGCCAACGTAATGTAAAAGAGAGATCTGCTCCCTAAAGAAGGATCAGTCACGTATATGAACAGCTTAGCTTGCTTTTCTTGCATTCAAGAAACTTTCTAGAATYCTGAAATTCCTCTCCCAATCCCTTTTAATTAAGCATTATTTTTGCTCCTTATTTTTGACTTTTCTATACAAAATACATATGTTCTTGTACCGTATCACCATATCTTATGGTGTCTACAGAGGGTTAAAAGTGCATCTTCTTGCACAATTACAGCTCAGATTCACTCACTGACAGTCGCTCTTTTTCAAAGAGAACTATAACAGCATTTATCTGTACCCACAGATGGAAAATAAAATTGAAAATCATTTAAGTTACTGCAGTAGTAGTAGTAATAATAATAATAGGATTCAGGAAAGAGAAAAACAGTTAAGTAAAGACTAAGCAATTCCAAAAGGAGATAAATCAATTTATGATTGATTTTGAGTTATGTAAATAGCAATGCAACAGTATGTTCATGCTGAGGTTTGTTCATGCTAAAACCTTTAAGTACTTTCATAACCCCTCTCTTTTCACTTGTCACAAATTCTGTTTGTTGGAAACTTATTAGAGAAGCTCTTGCTAATACACTAGCATTTCTTTTTATAATTAAACTCAGTGCAGTGCCTCTCACTCTTTTATCTCAGTTCTGTGTAATACAGGTGTCAATGCTAAGGTCAGCTCTAAACATATTTTTTTCCTCCTGTATAGGATACATTATTTTCAATATCTGATGGCTCTAAAAACCTACCATAAATATTTAATAATTTTTTAAAAACTTTTTTTTACAAAAACAGTCCAATTAAATATAAGGCAACTTTAGGGTTAAGCTCTCTGGAAAAATTCAAATTCCCGTCTCTGGATGTTTCTTATTACATAACTAAAATAATTCCAGTTTATAACATCACTAAGGATAGCTTTAACTTAAGATTTAGGTAATCTTTATTTCCTCCCCACACAGCCCCCTAAAAAAAAAAAAAAAAAAATCCTTTTCCAGGTTAAAAATTAATCTTAAAAAAATAACTAAAAGTAAAGCAGCTTCGTCCAGTGTTCCCTGCTGGGATTCAGGGTGCTCTCTGGGATTACAGCTGGTGCACACTCCATGCGAAGAACAGTAATTTCATACTGGACAGGTACTGGGGAAGCTTCTGTTCTACCCTGGAATAACATCAGTTCCAATGCATCACTAACAGATTAAATTATGAAGGAAAAACATTTAAATACCAAATAAAGGCAATTTTGAAGTAAGTGGTTCTGATTTCAAGTGATTCAGTGTATCTGAATAGAGATATTTCCAACAGCCTTCCTTTCAAAACATGATGAAGCATTTTGCAAAAACATTTCCTTCAATACACTGTATTTTAACTGTAGTGTTTTACGGCAAAYCTGGCATTAACCTGGTATCAACACAAATTAAACTCTGGCAGTAGGACAAGGCTTTGGGGTTTTAGTTTTTTTGTTTGTTTGTTTGTTTGTTTTTTGGTTTTTTTTTTAAGAAAGGCATTAAACAGTGCATTGCATTTGCAGTTTTTTAAAAGGTGTTACAACACATTTTTTTCTCGAAACTTTTTTAACTATACAGAGCTATATGCTCAAAAGTGATAGAGTTCTGCTTATACGCGCTGCTTACTGATTAACATTCATTCATATCAGAAGCAAGAAATGAAAGCACAAGCCTAAACTTTGTTTATTGGCTTCTGCTTAATTATCCTAACCATGCTGCAAAGTTCCTGGAGGCTCCTTTAACTGCAGCGTGTATCTGTGAAGGAGGTGCAAGCTGKAAACGAAGCAATGACATGGTCAGGTCTCGTTTCATTTTCAGGTAAGCAGAGAGCTCCTCAGCTGCTAAACGCTGCGGCTTGTGTTTTAGTGAAACTTTAGATACAGAACTTCTGCGGACGCCCCGTTTCCCCAGGGCTACGAACGTGCGGCCGTCGAGGCTCCCTGGCTCTTGCCCCGTGCCCCTGCCTCCCCCGCTGGCACCGGGCGTCCCTCAGCGCCCCTGGGCGCTCCCGGCGCCCCCCTCTCCGTGCGCTCCGCAGCAGCCCCGCGCTGGGAGCTGCCCCGCAGCACGAGGCTGCGCCCGCCGCGCCCGCGCCTGCAGCAGCGCCCGCCGCGACGAGCTGCAGTTGCCTTCGGCCAGCGGAGCGACACGGGACGGTCCCGAGGGCTCTGTAAGCCCCATATAAAAAGCAGCAACGTTCCTCGGCAGGCGGGCGTCTAGGTGAACGTAGGGAGCGGGCACTCGTGCTACTGACCGTCCTGTCTCACAGGCAGACTTTACAAGCCGGAAATGTTCGAGGATTCTTAGCAGATGATATTTCTGTGCCTTCAGCAGCGCCTGGCATTTCTAGTTCTCCTGCTGTAAATTAGTCTCTTCTGGCAATACCGTTATCCCGGTATCACTGGGCATACGGAGCTAAAATAAGCTATTGGGTTTTAAACCAGAGCCCTCCATTTATCTAAATGGGCAGATCTGCTTAAAATTGGATGACTGGTAAAACCCCTGTAGAAATAACTACTGTATTAAAAAGCAAAATTACAAATTACAAAGAATTGCAAAAATATAAAGCAGCCAATATRGAGAAAATAATAAAATGCTAATTTGCAGGACATGCTAAGCTGCAAGAAGTAAGCAAACACACATGGTGAAGTCCATAATGAAAACCTAAGTCTTCAGAAAGGAGATTAAAATAACTTTATACTGTTAATCACTTACAGGCTTTTAAAATAGACAGGAGTTGCCTAGTGGCTAAATTCTATGTTAAAGASTTTTCATTTTTAATTACAATAGGGTGCTACAATCCTGAATAAAGTAAATTCTAATGATAATAAAAATGCCATACAAATAAATTGCTTGATATTTTTAATATTAAATATCAGTAATAGATAAAAATTTGCATAAATTCGGGGGGGGGGGAAATGAAGTCCATTATGGTAAAAGATGCACAGTAGAGTTATAATTATTTAGAAGATATAGATATTTAATCTGAATGTGGTTATAAATACTATATTCATAGGTAATTAATTATGAATTCTTAGTAATAGATCTATATTTTATAGACAATTTTAATTTTACAGTTCAATTAAATATATTTATTTTAAGCCACTTAAAAATAAAATACATGGTTCATATGCATTTTAGATTGCCTGGCTATCTAAAATATTATTGAAATTGCAAACTGTAATATTTGAAGGTGAAGTAGAATTTAAATATACTAGTGCAAATATATATATTAGCATATTGAAATGTCTTTTCTTGAAAAAATATAAGATGAACAATATTGACACATGTTATTACTGTGAAATATAATTTTAAGAAAATAATATTCCCATTGAATGCAATACTGTATTTTTTTGTATAAGTAATACGGGCTTTTAAATTCTTTACATCGGTCACAGGTAAATACCACTGTCAGTTAAAAACTTCATAAAATGTGTGTTCTGTGGACTGTCATGTAATGAACCATTTGCTTTTTTCCTCTGTGACGGAATACTTGCTAAAGTTGTCACAGTTGCACTCATTATCAGATTCTTACATTTTGTAAGGATGTGTAAATTTACATATTCAGCTTTAACAGTATTCTGCTATTTTTCAGTTTTAGTAAACAAAATGTCACACACATATGTGATCCTATATTTCCTTTGCCCAGAAATATATATTCCCAGACAGAGATACATTTAGACACTATTTATGTATGTGCACACATTGCATATTTGACTAAAATGGCAGAATAAAAATGAAGGATTTTAGAAAATTCAAATGGACTTCTCCCCTACTCCCAAACAGATAACATGAACAATACACAGCATTATGAACTTATTTATACCAATAGTAGTTCAAAGTAAGTCCACTAACACCAGCTGCAGTGATGGAGTTACAGCTGGGGAATTCAAAGCAGATTTAGCAAGAAGGCCTCAGCTGAGCATAGAGCCTTCCAAATTGAACTATTTACGTTTGAATAAAAATTTACATTATATTACTTTCACATTAAATGTAATGTACAGYAGTTTTAAAAAGGCTGCTACTGTGATACTGTCAATAAACCAGAACTTTACTGCAAATAATCTTTTTGTATATTTTTTTATTTTACTTTAAAAGGATCTGCCTCCATGCAGATGAAATGTATGTCAGAATTTATTAAAAGTTATTTTAATGAAATTTGTTGCAATTTGACATTGCTAATATGAACACTGCTATTCAGTGTGGTTATATATATATGATAATGTACAAAATGAAGGATGACTTTGGCATTGCCAAAACAGAAAAGAAACTATTGAAAACCCACTCCCAGGCTCATTCAGTAACCCCCYTTTTTTTTTTTTCCCCRCAGTTGTTTAAAAGCACTTCCCTTTCTGTATACTGAGAATTCCCAGTGGATATTAATGACTAATCCATGAAAACTTCAAGTTTCGAAATTAACCATTTTTGCTAGGGCATAATTCCATTTCACTGGAGATTTTAGATGGATGATAAAAACAGTGAAATGTTAAAAGGTCGTCTCTTCAGTTTATATTCCCAGAGATGGTATGTGATAGATTTCTCTTGGTCCGCCAAACAAATTTCAAGAAAACTGCACAATACATTTGCTATCACACATGAGTACCTTAATAAGGAAATCATGAAAAAATAATTAATAATAAATAAATAAAATAACAGGGACACCTTTTGTGTCCTGGCAGCATGGCAGTGAGTCTGGGGCTGGGAATCGAGTGCTCTCCCTGACTCACTYACAAAGACATCTGCTTCTCAGAAACTTTTTAAGGGAAATGCCAAAATCAAAGTTGTCATCTAGAGCCTATATTGCTTCCATCATATGGTTGCAGGAAAAACAAACAATTCCTCCTCCCCTCAACAAATGCTTTAACCAAATGCCATAATTTTTCTTCTCTGTGGGCACACACATGTGCTGCATGTAGACCCTTCCAGACACATGTATGTATGTTACATGCTTATATTCTCATGTTATCTTTAAGGCATGAACTGCCCTAGTGTAGTTCACATTACTGCTTAGTATAAATCCTGATGTTTTAATAGGTTGCCTAAAAATTACTAAGAGTAAGTTAGATTTGAATTTAAATAGGCAAATCATAGAAGGCATGGGTTTTAGGACTACTTTTTCTTTTCCTTTTCAGCCAAGTAAACACAGGGTTTAAACACTGTTAATATTTCCAAAATGGTGCATAAGAACTCTTCAAAAATTGTAACAACAGTCCTACACCAGTATTATTTTTATCCCTAGATTGTTATTGTAGCAACTCTTTACTACATGYATGGATCCTGTACAACTAACAAATCTGTAAGTAACTACCTGAATTTAGGACTGTGTTTATTTGCAAGAAATGCCAGAGTTAGGAAAGCTGTCTTAAAGATGAGACATTTCATCCAATGCAGCATTGCACGTACACACATAAAATTGTTTTTTTCCGTTCCCATTTGTCCTGATAGCCAAAGATTTGCTCCCCGCTTTGCTCAGCACTCAGCTGGCAGTGCTGCGAGTCTTCAGCTGAGAGGAGAGCAAAATAAATACTTCAAGATTCATTGCACACATTTGCAAAGCATAGTTTTGCTTTAATACTTGCACACATGTATGCAAATGGCTCTGCCATCCCAGAGAAGCAGATTTTTAAAGGACTCTCAGATCCATTATTTTAGTGCTCACCTTTTGCTGGAGCCAGCAAAGGGCCAAAACCTTACGATTGCAAGACCTGTGATCTAATTGGAAAAGTCCGCTTTGTGCTCGAACTCCGATGTTGCAAGCGCCTTTTTGTGTGCCTGTCCCTCTCAGGAAACACCATTTTGTGCCTCTACTACATTTTTCTTTCTGAAGTAGTTAACGAATGAAGAAAACTGAGGACGGTACTCTCGTTACTGCAGAAAAACAACAATGCAGTGCCACAGAAAAGCGACGTTTATATTTTTACAGGTCTAAAAGAACCAACAGCCCGTTTTGCATTTTCTACTCACCCTAATATTATTTTAAGTACAATATGCAGCCATCTGTACTGATGCACCATTTTGAAACTCCTTAGTGTCTTTCTTTTAATGCAATTATTCAGAGGAAAGAGGTAGAAGAGGATTTTACCTTACAATAAAATGAGCAAATTAGCATTTAATTCAACCGTCCTGTGCTGAGTTACTGGGGGCCTAAATATTTGGCAGTCCAGTATTTAGAAAAATGTTTCTCTTCAGAAAAGTAATGAATAGAATCAGTAATTTTCACATCAAATCTGAAGCCTCCCCAAATCCATGTTCTACACATTATTTTTTTTCTTTTAACCTTTTCTTTCTCTTCATAGATAAATAAAAATGTAGTAAATTACTGTCCAAAGCACTAAGAAAATCAGCTGGGTGACAGAAAGAGCTAAAAAAAGGTAGAATAACAGGTGGATAGCAGTTACTTAACAGAGACCACTATTTAATATGAATGGGTCTTGTTTAGATTTCACTGCATTTGGAAAGAACTGTGATATAGCAAACCTAAGAAAATAATACAGAAATCCCTAATTTCTGCAATGTCTTTGTCTAGAAAATGAAAAAAAGCTGGAAAGGACAAAAACCCCTGCTACAAATTATATTACGTGGAGAAATCACTGGCAGCAGTAACACTGAAAAATCAAATTCATAAAATAAACCAGACTATTCCCTGTCCATTCATTTTATATAAATGTTGTCAGAGATAAAGTTATTTTTCTAAACAGTAAAACAAACAAGCAAACAAAAAAATTAACATAAATAGCTTTTTAAAGAGTTTTTTAAAAGATGAAGTACATACAAAGCAGAAAACCTCTAAAAAGCCCCATTCAAGARGAAGCTTTCAGAAGAATTACTTCTACTGCTACCTCTTAAAATAATTTCAACACACAACGTGATGATAATCCAGCATACACTTAGAAAAAATAGCTTTATTTCAAGCAGACACTAGCTGTATTTATTGTTAAGGTTCAAATACTTGTTTTCAGAAAATACAAACATTTCACATATTTATTTACTGTTGGCCGAGTGTGTTCCTCATTTTTTCTTTTTTCCCCCAAGGAGTTCTCCTCATTTTAAAATTCTCCTACAACACTGACTCTGAACAAAGCCAACTATATCAATGCTTTACGGCAAAAAGAAAAAAGAAAATGAAGCTAACTGACATTGCATTGACATATGCTTTGGTCTTTGAAATCAGCAACTACCAGAAAAACAATTTTAGTATTAAAAAGCACTTAGTGAAAGGCAATGGATCTTCTATTTTCCTTCATCAATGTTTTAATTTTAACCTACTAATACAAGAGAGGAAAATATGCATGTTAAAATATTGTCTGATAAAAGTAACATTTACAGACGTATAACTTTCCCCCCGGCTTCTGTTCAAATCTAATGCTGGTGTATTGMGGGAATTTAAAATAACAAACACAGAAAGCAGAAGGCTTGCCTTCGGTATCACTTGTATTCAGGGTTACTTGCTGCTTACACTCTAGCTCTGTGCTGTCCGTTTGGCTCAGCTTTGAATGCGAGTTTTCATTACGAGGGAAAGATGCCTGAACTGTTTTGCYGCTGCTTTTGTTTAAATCGCTTATTTTGCTCAATTACGGAATCTCCATTTTAAACCTAAGAGTAGATTGCTGGAAGCACTCCTTTAAATAATACAAAAAAGTTTAAAAAAAAAAGGGCAGAGAYGTAATATTTTACTTGAAGTAAAAGAAATTTGGCAAACCAAATAAATTAAGCTTTGGAGAGGGAGAGAAGAAGAGAGCAGGGAGAGTATCTGCAGCAGAAAATACCTGTTTTTCAGACACTGGAGCAGCGAGTTGGGGATGCTCCCACGCACGGGGCCACGCGCAGCCTCGCGCCTCCCRCGCCACCCAGGCGGCCGGCACAAGGGAGGATCCCGGATGGGCAGGCTGGAAAGTAGGGAATGGCCCCTGGGCCTCTGCGCGGCCACCCGGAACGGGTCCAGAGGAGCACCCGGGGCAGCATTTGCAGGATCGTACCCCAGGCCAGCGATCGTGTCGGGCAAACTCTGCTGTGTTTTGGACAACTTGGTTGTCATTGGCAATTAGGGACTTTTTGAAGTTATTACTTATTTATTTTTGATAGAAGGGAGAACTGTGGAAAAGCTGTACTTTTTGCAGAAGATGTGTTTACAGTCTGAGTAATTATTTTATGATCTGTCATTTTATTTTGCAGATTTCTCTGCTGCACAAGGAACAGTGCTCTGAGATGAAAAATAACAAACATCCCTCAGAGAAACGTGGCAGTTTTTCTATAGCAAGCCTTCCATATAAACATGCGGTAGCTGACATAAATTATCTATGATGTTCATTGGCCACAGCGACTGAAAACCATCCTGCCATTTGCCACCTTTTGAAGACAAAACCCAGCACTGGTCCATCAAACTGCTCTTGATGGCAGGGAAGTGCGAGTTCACTTTGTCTTCGTGCCTCTTGCTAAGCTTCGCCCTGGATAGGTAGRGCACGGGCTGAGATCCTTCCCTTTCTGTGCATGGTGCAACACAAAGAAAAGTTCATGAAGGAAGGGTGCAGGCATGGGGGGAAGAATTTCATCTTGGAAAATCTCCCCAGCTGAAAAAAGATGTGGATTTTGAGGTTCATGACAGCCTCAGAGGCCTGGCTTTAATTCTACAGTTAGGATGCGGATTCTTTCTTTTGGAAGAAAAAAACAAATAAGCAATTTTCTGTGATCTCATGTTTCTTCCTTTGGAAAAGCACAGGATAACAGAACGATAATAATGTCGGAGGCTGAAAACAGCGGAGTTTTATTTCCCAAGGTAGACATGTTCCTCGGGAAAGGACTAAGCAACGCAGGCCGCGGYCCCGGCTGCCTCTCGACTTGGGCCCGCTACCTACGCGAGGCTGCAGCGCTGCCGACCTGCGCCGCCGCCGCCGCCACTCGCCGCCCGCACGCGCCCAAATTAGTTCTCCATTTTTCGGAGGCCCTGGGAGAGCAATTCCCATTGAGAGGGGAACAAAGGCCGCGACCCGGGGTCAGGCGTAATGCCGGGAGCACGACCTCCCCTTTGTGCCCGACAGCACTGTTTACTCTGCCTAAGTAAAGATCACCAATACATTAACTAAAGAGGATTAAAAAGGTCACGTCCCCAGGGATGGAGCTCGCGCCAGTGGCAACTCTCGCCAGTCACTAAATCACTCGACTCTTCCTTTTTTTTTACCCTCTCTTTTAAATTGAGACACCTTAACCGGCTCATTGACAAGTTATTTCTCAAGCAAAAAAAGAAAAAAAGCCTGCAAAATTTGTGTGTTGCCTTCCTTGCAGACATGGGGTAAGAGCTGCACAGGCAGCTGGCTGTTTTGAGGTTGTTTTTTAAAAGCTATTGAAGTATCCTAAACAAATCCGTCGCCTCAGAGCAACTTTGCTACTTTTCCTTCTCAAAAGTTCTGAACCAATTTACAAAATGGTCATAAAATGGTCAGTAAAAAGAGGTATATTTATGAATTTGGTATCTTAAGACAACTTGAAATGTGGTGATATGTAGGAATACTAGCTAGTGAAGGATATTATTGCTAAATCTAGAATTTTTCACTAGTGAAAAAGAAGCAAGGGGGAAAGCCAGGGAAAATATTCTGTATTTGAAGGCACGCTGCTGGCTGGCTACGCGCATCCGGTGAAATAAGCACATGCTTTTGGTGTGAAGCTTTCTGTCACCTGCTTATTTTTAACATTTTATAACAAAATATATTAATAACAAAAAAGATTGCATGAAACAGCTGCATTAACACCGCACTGGCAACATACGGGGGGCATCAGGGACCGTTTGCTAGCGCGCCCCAGCGCACTCAGCTCCTGCTCTCTCCTCTCCTCTGCTAGGCCACTGTCCTTCAGCAACAGGCATGAGCAGTAAGGAAGAGTAAAAATTAACCTCTCCCTTTTGCATCTCAAATGGATTGAAAAGCATCTAAACAGATAAATGATGAAATAAAAGATCATACCTTCTCCCMAAAAAAAAAACAAACCCCCCAAAAAACCCCAAAAACCCATTGCACTCACGTTATTGGGTTATCTCTTGTGAAAATAATCACTTTCTTCCTTACCTTCCACTGCTGTTCTTAGCACTGGTTTCTGCTCTTTCCTTTTTCTAGCGGGAAAAAGCAGGCAGAGAGAGAAACCTACTGCTGGGAAGAAAACCGAATGGAAAAACCCTTCCTAGCATACGTGTCCCTTTGGGAAGCATGGAGTTTAGCCCAGACAGCTCACAACAACCTCAGAAGAGGCCAAGTGTAAGAGAAGATACTTCCAAATCTGCATCTGCTTGCACCATAATGGGCAGTATTTGCACCGCGGGCGGATGATCAGTCAGAAATAAGGGATAATGGAAGGAGGAGGAGAAGTATGTGGGCAAGGGCAAATTATATACAGAAAAAAAAGCTTTATAATAGGTTAAGGTAAACGGATATATCTTCTAAAATCCAAAAGCAGTGAATCAAAACAGCTCATACAAAGGATATACTTAAGTAATATTTTAAGKGGTGATTAGAACCATAAGGTTTATTAAGAGGATTAGAACTCATTTATTGACATACTTTGGAGGCAGGAAGACTTTAGAGCAGTTGCCTGGTAAGTCTAAAATAGTACTGGGAAATAAAGGGAGTGAATGAAAAGGAGGAAAAACACTGCAGAAAAGATAATGGTTAATTATGACCTTGAGATATTTAGTCACGCAAAGTAGTAAACTCACCCTTTCTCACCCTGTACATGTGACCACGTTAGCACTTCTTGCTAGCTGGGTTCCTGATCTGGAATAGATTATTTATATATTAAAATACAAAGCTGTATAACCACTAGTCCTTCCAACAAAAACTCGAGACCATTCCTCCTGGTCTTTCATTTTCTTGTTCTCCTTAACCTTTACAGCAGACAGCAGAACTATCAAGACCCAAGATAGGAAATAAAATTATATTTTAAGTAGAATAAGATTTCCTTCTCTAGAACAAGAAAACAGTGGAAGGAAGCCTGAATTTGTGGCATACGCCTCCTGTACAGACCATTTTGGGAGGGGAGCAATACTGATCCTACCTCTTATTCCTGACCGTACCTCTTCATCTCCTGGTGTCCAGAAATTAGGAGAAACCCAGAACAAACCCTTAGCTCAAAAAAAAGTTACCAGGTTTAATATAGGGTAGAAACAGTTGAAATATCATGATACTCAAGTGATCAAACTGTACTTCTGTCTTCCTGCTAGACCTCAAGTCCCATTAATCCATACTTAGGTAAGTAAAGGATGAGAGAGCAGCATACATCAAACCAGAGTGCTGAAATAACTGAGTAAGATAAAAAGCCAGCCACTCAGAGGACTAGATATACATGTAAGAATGTAAGAGTTCTGATCTGAAGAAGCTCAAACACTGTTTGAAGTCAGTGTTTCAAAAAAAAAAAAAAAAAAAAAAAANAAAAAAAAAAAAAAAAAAAAGAGACACCCTCTTCTATCTGGAGTGAAAGCCCCCCTTAAAAATTGCTACAAATGATCTAGATTACAAGCCAGTGAATTCCAGCATTTAGCCAACTGGCTGAAAGGCTACTTAAAAATATTATATCTTTAATGCCTAAGCAAGGATTCCATAATGGAGAAAAAAGCAGCATTGCTAACATAATGAAATGTCTTTTAACTTGGAATGAATCTCCAGAAGAAATTGTTACTTATTTGGCCTTTCAAAACTGCTTTGATAATGTGACTCATAAAGGCCATAAAGAAAACAGAATAATCTTGACGGAGTCAGAGTCATGATTAAAAATTAGCTAAGCAGCCAAGAGCAAACTGTAGGAATAAAGAGACAATTTAAGTAGAAAAAGGTTAGCAGTTGATGCCTGTAGAAAGCATGCTTGCATCAGCTTTTAACATTAATTATTGGTCATGAAAAAACAGCTGTATAGTGAGGGGGCAAAACTGACAAATGATTGCCATGTATTTGGGCTACTTAAGGGCTTTAACAAAGTTGAGTGTACATGAATCAGTATGATAAAAAACTTTTAGTTTTGACAATTAAGTAGGTCACACTACAACATTCTCAGTCAAGGGAAGACACCTCGGAGCCATCAAAGAAAGTCAGTGAAAGCTTTTGTGTACATGCAGCAATGGCAGAAAAAACAAATCTGAGGATGCATAGTAAGAAGCACACAATACCGCAAACATCACGCTTTTGATGTAGACCTGCCAGGGAATGGACAGTGTTTTTCTAAGGTTCTTTCCCTTTACCTCATGAGAAGCCCAGTACGAGGGCAGATGACTATAGCAGTTTGATTCACAGAAAGAACCCCCCATATAAGATCATACAAATGATTAAATTATTTATTCTAGCGAGTACATGAGCAACAGAGAACATGACAGAGATATATACTTTAAAAGTCAGAACTGTAGTCTTTWTCATCTATTCCCAATCTCAAACAGGAGACCATTCAGTTGAATTAAATAAGCAATAAGTTAAAACGATGGGAATATTACCACATATTATTTCACAAAGTGCAGGCTCAGCATGTGAAAATCAGTGCCACGGTGCATCATGAAGAGATCTCACTGGGATTCTGTGAGAATACAGATCCATGTACAGGCTACCAGAATATTACAGCATTAAACAGGACTGTTTGTTGGAAGGACTGGCAAGAACCTTGCGCAAAGCCACAATAAAAACCTTTGGCCAAGGGATCTACTTGGCCCACCTTCCACAAAGGACAGCGCATCCAAAAGAATCAAGTGATGGTCCTCTTGGTCCTATATTCTCCTACCCCATCAACAATTGGTAAAAACTGTCAAAGAAACAAAGTATTTACTAGGTTGCGGATCTGGTCCGATGCAATAATTTCTATATTGAACGGCTTTCTCTGGCCAAAAGCAATCGCAAAAAAATAGAGAAGTTCACTCTAACAAAAGCAAAATATCTAAGTTACAGTGCCTGATTCAACACTAGCAAGGCACCACTCAAACTGAACAAAAACAGTTAAAAACATGTACGTTGATTTTGCCACCTGCTTTGCCCCCTTCTCCATTAATAATTAAAAAGAACTCTGAAATTATAATTAATATATTGTTTTACTAAACAATCGTGTTTTCATCTTTATTATCTTTTTTCTCCATCCACACATTCTTATTTGCAAAAACCATTTAATAATTATGAGAAGTTCCAAGATGTGTGTCAGATCCTGGGATACTGCCACTTGTATGGTGGTTTGCTACACTTAGCCTTCGGTCTTGTGGCTAACAACTCACTCAACTGTGATAATACCTCACCACAACCCACACACTACTGCTCTTCAAAGGAAAATAAGGATACATAATTAAGAGATGATGAGCTCAAATATAAAAGAGGAGATGAGGGAACAGATTCTGTAACTACACCTGTATATGGTTATAGTACTGAAGAAGTTTGTTCACCTCCATTTTTTCTTATTATGCTAGTAAAACAGTCACATGTTCAAAATGCTTAAATAACATTTGCAACAGCAGAGGAGAAAAAGGAGTCATAAAACCTGGCCATCACAGGGGAAAAAAAAAGTCAATAGAATTACACAGAATTAGGAATGTAAATAATCCTTATTAGCAAATAACCATCATAACAAATGTGGGTTATGTCTTTAAATGTGTGATTTTACTGGAAATATTCGTGAAGTCTCATCCATAAAGAGTTTTTACTTAAAATATTCTTAAAAACTTATCCCAAGCTTTGTGATGCTGTAACTGCAGTTATAATGTAAGGAACTACAGTGGGAAATATCTGTGAGTATATGTGCCACCTTAGGGGCTAATACTGTAGTGTTCTGCATGGAAATCAAAATTAAGAAGGGGGTAGAGATATGTTTTAAAATTTACACTCTAAAGGATCGGTACCTTGACGGATATTTGCAATAAAGAAAGAATTGCACCATTTTTATTATTACTTTAAAAAGGTTGAAACTGATTTTTGTGCTTTTTGTCATGAATCATGAGAAAAGAATTGGGCAATTTGAGGCAAAACAAGAGGGACACACACCTGCCAACCTTAAGTGAAAGCTAGCAACCACCCATCATCTGAATTAAGAGATCAACAGGATTGAACGCCCTCTTCTGATAGAAATGTTTTTGTTTTACCTAAAAGATGTCTTCACTGTGCAAAGGTCAAGGACGGCATCTCCCAAAGCGCAGCTTCCAGCAGCTCCATCTGCATGGCCAGGCTCTCCAGGCAGCAGCCACACCCTCCTCTTCCTCATTTTTTTTCCACTGACCATGAGATACTTTCTAAGCCAGACACTGAAAAAATAAATTTTTAATGGACACCAGATACCACATTACTGATTTAATTATGCAGATTAAAAAACAATTATGTATTTGTATACATACATTTTTATTTTCTGTTTCATTTCAAAGAAATTTGGTGGGCTTGATTTGGTGCTCCATTCAAACCACTAGAAACTAGAATCATTAAAAGGTGTTCTATGCTGACAGAATAATCAAACCCTCAGCTCCATTGGTAAAGGAAAAAAAAAAACAAAACCACACACACATAAAAATCAGAGGCTTTTCAGAATAACTTCTGATAAGCCTATGCCTCATATGGTAGTAATAGATACCAATGCAGACAGCTTAGAAAGGTGTTCCAGTAGTTCCCTTCTTTATCAGTGGGGTTCAGATTTAAAATCGAGTAGGATCTGATTGGTTCTACTCAGACTTTAGCAAAGAWGATAGTATTTGAGCAAATCTTTCCCAGCTTACACATTATCCAGAATATCAAAGATTTAGCTCACTATTTATCACAATCAGAACGAAACTGCATAATGTACATCACTCAACATATACTTAACATTACCATATTTCATGCAATTTATTTTATCAGTAATTTGGTGATACATCGAACATTACAGAAATTGATGGCTGCTATAGAGTTTTGCATATCATATAATCTACAGGCTTCGTGTATTATTTACATGATACTGTAATCATAAGATATTTCACATTATATTTAACCATACAATATTGAATATACATGCACAGTAATAGAAACAACTTTTTTTTTTCTTCCTGGTGCCTCAGGAAAAACACTTATTTTCAAATAACCAGCTCCAGCATTCAAAACAAACCAAAAATACAGGATTTAGGGTTAAGCCATCTAATCTTAATTTTTGTAAACAACAGCACAAATAAAGATATTACTGTTTAACTATCATCAGGACTGTAACATTAATATTAAAATAAACTGCTGGCTTATTTAAATTTAGAACTATGCATGTAACCAGAATCCACAGCTTCATGCCCTTTTGTTTGCTGAAAGAGCAAACTGGTCATAAAATTAAAATGTTATAAAAAGATATATTATGCTGTGATGACAATGCATATTATAGGTAGTATATAAAATAACACCAAATCAAAAACCATCATGTGATCCCAGCATCTATTACCTATTTGTTCACGTATGTTTTCAAAACCACAGAAGAAATTATTTATATGCACTTTCACTCCTGGTAGAGATGTTTGCAATTTAGTCCCAGATCCTAAGTGGTTACCCACATGCAAATTTGAAACCTTCCAGTCTGCAAAATGCAAGCTTGGATAAACTGTGCTTGCTGTACACCATGCATGCAGTAAAATACAATTAACTTTCAGAATAGTATCAGTACTGGAGTGCTCGTGTACATGTTTATTCATGTAAAAAATCCCTTTTTCTTTGAACCGCAGCATATTAGTCAATACATGTGTCTCGCACTGCACTGAAGTGCCCTGGTGGATTTGGATTTGAAAATCCAAATGTAAAATCCTARTGGGAAAACATCGACACATTAGTGTTTTACTGGTCTGTAACATACACTGCACAGAACCTTCCCGTCTGCGTGCCCCGTGCCACAATAGCTCACTCACTCCAGGCTCTCTGCATCCATATTTATGCCACTATTCTGCAAGAAAGGGAGGGAACAGAAATCCAAGGGTTAATTGGGCGCTGGGGAGAGACGGACAGACGAGAAACAAAAAACACCACCAAAATCCCCAGCTATAGCGAAGACCTTGCAAGAAATGAAATATATTCAGCAGACAACAGTCAGAACAGAAGTGAAGAGTGAACGAGGAATTAATGTCCCAGTATTGCCTGGATGCCATTCCAGGATTCAGGCTGCCTTGAATTACAAGGACTATTCCCTTCAACATCCATCCCACAGATCCCGTACTGTTTTCTGCCACGACCGCATCCAAAATGTGACTAAACACCTCATTATGCCTCTCTGGCACTATCTGAAGCAAATGTATTGCACAATTTAATATAGCACCTATGAGCAAAAGGAGAAAAAAGGGGGGGGAGGTTGTTTTCCCGATGGCGCAGTAGTGACATGCCAAACTGTGAGGTCGGAGCACATCTCGCATGAGCAGCACAGCCTCCCCCTCACCACATCCCCCTTTCTCTCGTAGGCAACAGGTGACAAAATGCAGTCCCCACTCTGCAGTTTTACAAATAAAAAACTTACCTAGTGCACAAGGCATCTATCACAGTCTTCTGAGACTTTTATTTGAGGGATAAAGAGGTTTAACTGGGCCCTGTGCTGCTTTCTGAAGGAAACAACAGCCTCTCTTAATGCTCAGTTATAGATTGTAGATGTTTCACTTAAAACACAGCACTCTCAGTAACGAAGAACAAGCAGTGGCTGCAGCTACCAAGCCAGGAGTCACAGATCTTTTGAGTAAAAAAAAAAAGTCTGATAGTGCATTTTCAAAGCAGCTGTATGCCACAAATACTTCATTCCAATCTCTTTTCCAAAAACTTGCTAATTGCTCATAAACATCTAGCTGAATTATCATGCAATATCCTTTTCTTACTCCAAATAAATATTTAGATTCTGATCTACTGATCGTTAAAAAAAAAAGCTCTTCACAGCACTTAAATAGTTAGCATATAAGAATACCACATTCTTATATACCACCTAAGGTTYCTGCTATTTTCTTCTTTAAAGCTCACCACTTCAAAAGCATTTTTTTCCACCTATTATCATCAGAAAATTTTTCCTTCGTGACCTGGACATACAAAGACAGTTACTGAGGCCACAGCAGCAACAAGATTTCTTCATCAGGCTCCATATTACTCGTTAAGTAATTGCTCTCCCATACACACACAAACAGCTGGACAAGTGCAAGAAGTGACTTGGCTGCATTTGGCTTGGTCCTGTACACTTCAACAGAAATCCTTTTCAGAGTCATTCGAATACAAAAATTATCAGCTCCCATCACTGTCCATTTCTTTACTGCCATACTGCTCTCTCTTGCTATGTTTCTACAGCATTAACACGTTGCATTTTAACACCTGAAGCCCTTATAGGAAAAATCCTATTCGCTTGTCCTGCATTGGTAAGGACAGGCTCTTTCCTGAAATCACTACAATCTTGCTAAAGCCTGTTTTTCAAACTCCAGTTTAAAACACCCTCCCCTTCCTTAAAGATGCTGCTTTAGGCAATATTGCAATGCTTCAACAATATATTTTTCAAAATCGAGAGCCGTGCATTTCTTTCCTTTGGATAAACAGAGCTTTGCGGCGCTCTGCAGCGCAGAGCACCCAGCACAGCAGATGGTTAAAATTCTGCATCATTTTTAATAGCCTTAAGAGAAAGCACTGTCTTTTTTTTTTTTTTTTTTTTTTTTTTGCGGGGGGCAAGGAGGGGGAGAAGAGGAGGGGAGATGGAAGAGAGAAGAGAAAAAAGCTGAGAGCAGCAATTTGCAGACCTTTTTTTTTCCTTGACAGCAGCTCACCACGCCTCAGTCTGGCCCTTCCTCCAACCTCTGCTAACCTAAAAACCAGCGCCAACCTGGCAGCAGGCCACGCATTCAAAAGTAAACATTATTCTCCTGCCATTTTTTTCAGCGTTGTTTATCATATCCTGATCTTCCTGCCCTTTTTTCTCACTGTAGCTGAAATCACTGCCTTTGCCCCGCTTTGTTTCGCTTCAAAACCGCATCAAGACATCAAAGTCACGCTCTTATCTAACGTGGCAAACTTGCAAAAACACGTTATGGGGATTTTACCTTCAGACAATGAAGCAGCAGACTATTTCAGAGGAGAGAGAAAAAAAAAAAAAAAAGAAAAAGGAAAGAAAGAAAGGCAGATGTATCTTTAAACAATGTTACCCCACCGAGCTACTGAGCTGGATGGTACCTGCTCACCCATCACTCCAGCAACAGTGCCTGATACAACACACACAGGTTTTTCAAAGCTGCTTAGCTGCAATTAGAAATTGGACTTTTGCTTTTCTATTTTCATATTTAACCTGTGACAGGAATGTTAAAGGTAATATTAAAAAACAGGAGAAGAGCAGACCTGAGCACCCAAGCAGTCTGCACGCACAGGGCTGCACCTGACTCTTTGTTATCCTCTCGGCGGTCCCTGCTCCCGCGGCTCCCGGTGTCCTCCTCCCTCCTTGCACTGCTCCTCACGGGTAACGGCTCTGAAAACGCAGCCCCATAAAATACCTCTATTACTATTCTTTTTTCCCCCCCCCCGCCAAACCTGGCATTTAAATTATATAAAACAGATAGCTTATGTAACAGAAAGAAAAAAAAAGAAATATAAAAAAAGAATAAGATAAAGGGCTACTGCAGTTTTTAAAGCCTAAGAGCCATCACCTTTATTTTCGCACGGGCAGGGATGCGCAGGGACAAACCTCGGCGGCGCCAGGAGAGCGGCTGCTTCCCAGCGAGGGCTGGGAGCGGAGACTAACCATCGGCCATGTTGTCACCGCTTCTCCTGCCCTGGCGTCGCGGGCGAAGCGCTGGCAGCGCGCCAAGCCTCCTGCCGCAAGGCTGGTGTCAGGAGAGGGCAAAGTTTATTGGGTTGCGTTATTTTTATTTTTCAGTTTTAATGTTTCCCCTCCTGCCCCAGGGCAAGCATCATCCGGCCCTGAGGAGGCTGCAGCCTGAGGAGCATCTGCACTGGAGCAGGTAGCGGGTTTGGGCATCTCTCCCCCTCCTTTTCCCCTACCCCTCCTCCCCCCCATCCTTTTTCTCCCTCTCTGTAAACTGTACATAACACAGCGCGGGTTTAGTCAAAACAGCCATGTGCGAGCAGCCCGGCAAACAAAAGCCTTTATTTATTTATTTAGCTGGCGCCTAGATAAGGAGGAGTCTTTGTGCGCACGAATTTCGCACGCCTCGGGAAGGAGATGCCACGCTGCTTTCTGCAGGCTGCCACGGCTCGCCCCCGAGCACCTCAGCACAGCCTGCGGGCTCATTAATAATTGCAACCGGCTCCCCATCTCCATATTTAAATCGGGGAAGCAGCGTATGATTAATTAAGAAGAAAAAAAAAAGAGGGAGAAAAAAAGGAGAAAAAGAAAGAGAGAGAAAGGAGGAGGAAAGGCCTGCGCTTTCTGCCAGGCACGGCTTGCCAGGGAGCCGGTCTGCTTTAACTCCTCGTTCCCCACGCCGGCGGCTGCCCAAAGCGAGTCTGCCGGATTCCCCCCGCTGGCTGGTTGCTGGGAACTCGGGGGGAATATTAATTATGCTATTTCTGTGGAGTAGAGTGGCCACGTGAGCTCTTCTGCCAGGCTCTGAATAGCCACAAACTAATGAAGGGAATTTGCTGCAATCCACTCATCATTAGCTTTTCATTTGGAAAAAAAAATTGCTTATAAATTTTAGTATGACTGTAAATTAATGTCTTTTCTGACAGTGAGGTTAAAAGAATACTCACAAAGTTATTTATACAAAGAAATATTGCAATTAAAATCCAATAAAATGTGTAATTTAAGCTCGTCAGAGTGCTCCAAAGTAGGAAAATATTTCCTTATTGAAATACTGTGATTAACTTGCACACATTCGCAAACATGAATGAAGGCATGCAATAAATATGCTGTATACGGTAATCAAAATATTTAACAATAATTTACCAGCGAGCTCAAACTTCATCTTATTCTGTTTCTTCCAAGTCCTTTCAGACCTAACTGTAACACACGCTGGAGGCGTTTTTTGTCCCGCACGGGAAAGGCTGTGTTTCCCAGCGCCGCTTAGTCCCTGCAATTCTCGGTGAAATTGAGGGCTGTGGGAACTCAGGCTGCGCAAACCCGCGCACAGGAGCTGGCCCGGCGGCACGTCAGGCCTGRCACGCGAGCTCCGCGGCGGGTCACGAGCAGCCCCGGAGCGCTGGGCGCTGCACCCTGCCCGGCCAGGCCGCTGGCCGGCGTCGCGCTCTGGGCCCACGTGACCGGCGTGATTCAGCAGTCTGCAGCATCACGGAAAAAGGAAAAACCTCCTCTCCGCCTGCTTTCGAGATGCAGTTGCTACCCACAGCCTTTCCTCTGCCCAGCTCAAGCTCAAGTGTTTAACCCTTTTCTTCTGGCACCCCCTCCCTTATTTTAAACCCAGGCAATCCAGAATTTCAGCTGCCTCTGTTTAGTCATCCATCCCCACTGAACCTTCAGTTTCCTTGGGTAAGAGAAACATTATACAGGAAAAGCAGAAGCTTATGATTTTCTAGGCAGCAGCAACACTTTGGGGAATCTTCAAAAGAGATGGACCATGCCATGCACTGAACAGAAGATGTTTTTGTTGTTGTTTAGGTCGAACCAGGAATATGATCATTTGACTTACTTGTATGTGTTTTTACAGAGTGTGAGCTCTTTGTATTGCTTATCAGGTACCTTCGGCAAACTGAGTTCCTCCAGAGATGACCTAGGCCAGTTAGGCCCATTTCCTTCCTGTGATCAATTCCTAACCTGGCAGCAAGTTTGTCCCAAAGACCTACAATCTCATCAGTATGACTTAGCATATTAACCAATGTTCTGGGCAAGGAGAGAAGGGAGAAGCAATAAAATTTAACAATATCATTTTAAAGGACCCAAATAGCAACCAGTAGATGCTTCTCCCACCCAGATGTTAACAAATGTCTGCTTGTTACAGTCCTTCAGCTTAAAGCATTTGGTAAATGCTCCAATAATAAGGTCACGGTACAGCTTAAAAAAAAAAAAAAAAAAAAGAAAAGAGCTGCTGTTCTCATCAGAGATGACAAATCTTTGTGTTTCCCTCTCTATTATTAATGTTATATAAAAGTTTTTATTGGGTCTGTTTATCCTTACAGGAAGTCACATTGGGCCAACTGCCAAAGTCATTGCATGACTGCCATCATCAAGGAAATTTTCATCACTGTAACATATCTGAATTATATTCTGATGTGCAATATGAAGAACAACTTGTTATACCCAAATGCTTTGCATTTATAGATGGCATCTAAAAGTAATCAAACAAAAAGCAATCTGAACAAATCTTCATCCACAAAGACTTAGAAAGGCAGGCACAAACTTTTTAGATACGTATTTGTTTTCAGTGACCACAGAATTCTTTAGAGGATATAACCTTGCAACTGTAAGAAATGTAAATAGACATAGTTAAGAATGGATAAAAAGTTTGCTCTTTTGTCTTATTAAGTTAGCCAAGTACGGGCACAAGAACAAATACCAAATATTGTATTAAAACAGGCAAAAGTAGTATATGTGAAAATGTTTTTTGTTATCAGTGTTAATGCATGTTTATTGCATATTCTATCACCCTTTTATTGTGTTCATGCTTTTTTGTTTTAAAGCTGCATGACACCCCCAGGAACTGATACTAACCAAAGAGGCTAACTCACATGGATGAAACACAGTAGTAAGGCTAATTTCAGGCTTCTAATATAATTTCTGTAACAAGTGGAAATGTTTCTAAATAAGTAAGGATATTCTGAGGGTTTCAAAATTGAATAAGTCAATCAATAATGGCTTGACTGCATTTTCTCTCATTTCTTAGGTACTCGTTCACATAATTTCGGCCTTTGCAGTATTCCCAAGCTTACGTTAATTCGCTGCCGATTACAAACTCAACATGTTTACTTTAAAGTATCTCTCCATGAGTCGTAACTCAAATGTAGCTCATCAAAACAATCCAAACATATTCTAGGTGGAGCTGGTACAACTGCCAACTCTTACAATTGCCAGATACTTCCTATTATAAGACGGAATTTTCAGTTGCTTAAAAAGCTCGCCAAACTTAAACTGTTTGGCTGAAAACGTCCTTACCAGGTGTGTGCCTCAGGGATAATTCATTTGAAAACCTGCAGCCAAACTGTTCAGACCTTTCCAAGAATAAGCCTATCAAAGCATCAATTCTTTGGTCCGCATTTCAAAATCACAGCAACTTTTGAGAAGCCCTTGCACCCCTATTTTTGGAGCAGAGACTCAGAAGGAAGATAGTTTGTTAGGGAAGTGCATGTTGCTACTTCATTCTAGTCAGTCTGCAAAAGTTTCAAAACTTGAGTTCATACACGCTTGTTAGAGACTTGCTAAAGTTTAATTGGAAAAAATCCCAAGGTTTCCATCTTCACTAGACATGTTTCTACCTCTCACAACTCTCCAGGTTGACAAGACCGCACAGAGAAATATCACACACTCTAGACCAGAACTGTGTAACTCAGCCTTGTAAAGCCTCAGCAAGGCTCAAGCATAAGCACTGAACTAGGTGCCATGAAATAAATGTCTTCGTTTTACAGTCACCTTCCCTGCTTGCCTCCAGCCAGTCTTGAGAAAGAATTTTTTAAGCATAGAAGAACTAAAGATACCAAAGCAGAATGGAGAAAAGTGAGGGGAGAAGGACACCAGCCCACTGACAGAGCCTGGGCAGCACAAGGGAGCCAAAAGTGGTACCGGTCTCCCAGCCGGGGCAGGGAAGCTGAAACTATCTGAATTAGGAAACCAGATCTCTGAGGCCAGGAAAGAAAAAAGAGTGCTCAGAAGGCAGCATAGTGGCAGAAGAAGAGAGGGAAGTACTAACAACTGTACTGTTTTTGTACTGTAACAACTGTAAGTTGTTTTACTACAGAGGTGCTCTAAATAGAGAATATCTTATTGCCATCAGCTGGCTCAAGGAGCAGAGGGCTGTGGGATGGTGCCGAATATTCAGCTGCTGCTGATGACTCATGTGGAAATTAGTAGACTGCCACAGGATAATATTCCTATACAAGTGATTTGCTTTTAACCTCCCCCTGCAACTTGCTTGAAAATGCATGCACAAACATGTGCATGCACACACACATACATAGGCATACACATGTCAAAACTAGATTAAAACAAAGGTCAATAGAATTCAAGCAGACTTAAAGGTGCAGAATCAAACATAAAAAATAGAAATAAAATCTAATACACAGGAGCATTTCTTCTGTGAGTTTCCTTTATAATACAATTGTCCATCACAACTTGTAGTCTGCCTTTTCTCTTGCATCCCAGCTTCATATGATGCATGACACAAGAGAGTGCCAGTATTAGCAGGTACTGAGTATTTTGTATTTCTCTCACTAAATAACGTTCAACCCCACATCTGATTTACTGGATTCTCTTCAAGAGTCAGAGTCAAAAGGATTTTCTGCGGTACTTAACACTCGATCCTTGAACATTTCTCTATCTATTCATTTATCTCCACAAAAAGAGGTATTACCTTGACTTACTGTACAAGTAAAGACTTGGCACAAGTATGTATCCGTTTTGGGTGCCCAAATTGAGAAGAAGAACCTGGCTTTTCACGTTTCCTGGCACTATCAAGCACTGTGTACACCTTTCCCCTAGACTTCACTGGCAGGGGAAATGTCTTGCTACAGTTCATGGACCCAAATAAGAAAACAAGGCATCAAAATTAACAGACTTACAATCTGAGTGTGTTAAAAAACACAAGAGTAAAATGCTTCAGCTAATGGATTTCTGCCAAATAAACACACATCCTTAAAAGCAAGTTTTAAAGCAAATAGTAGTATGTATTATGGCATTAGGTAACATATCCAGTTACCACTCTTTAATAAAAGTCATTTTTTCCTTAATGTTACAGTTCTAAAAGACAATATGTAATTAAAAGTGGGAAAAAAAAATGTTTAAAGCAAATACGGTTTGTGGGAGGTTTGACTCCTAAGTGTTGCCTTGTACAGTTGGCAGTACTGGTTAAGCAACAGGAGAAGGTGTAATGGGCTGTGGAGCTTTCCATGTCTGGCTGCCACACAAGTGGTGACTCATGGTGACTGCAATTGGTGACTTCTCAGGGGCCATGTGGACAGAGTCAAGTGTTGCCAACTCAGGTACATAAATGTCTTTAAGCATAAACACCACTGGCAAGTGCCCCATGACAAAGAGACCATCAGAAATGCTTGCCAAGCCAAACCACCATCAAGGTACATGGACATTTTTGAGAGAAGGCAATTAATGCCATGGAAGCAAAATTCTAAGTGAGACAAATCAGAAAATAATGGATAACATGAGTTGTGAAGTTAAAGTTAGATGTGCAACAATCCAAAAAGACATGATTTTCACAATGAATGATTCTGTAAAAGTCACTGCAAAGACCTAACCATGAACACCTTGATCTTAGCACCTCAGAGTCTGGACTACAAAGCAGGTTGGTTGAGATGCTGGAAGAATAAGACTTCTACATCATCTACATATATATAATTCCAAGAGAGAAACAGTTCATCTTCCAAATAAAATTTGCATTCAAGTATAATTTTGAAGGCACTCTTCTGAATCTGGAGCAATATAAATTTAACATCTTCTCTACAGTACTTTTCCTTTCTTTCCTTATCACAGGACTACTATAAAATTTCTAATAAACACACTGGTGAAAAACATTGAAATTGCATCATGAAATCCTAGGACTCTTAGGTCAGAGCATTTGACCTAAGAGGAAGAAACAGTTCAAATTAATCAAAAACAGTACTTTTTGCGTGAACATTTTCAGTGAGCAAAATAAACCTGCCTGTGAAAGCATCTCAGAGTGTTAGTATGTTTCTGACATATTTCTATTTTTTAAAAAATGTTGCTTTGAAAACAGCACAACTTACCTACCTGCACTCCGCAAATGATTGATCTGATAAATGATCTAACTAAGAAAAGCAAGGAAAACTAACAGTTGATGTTCACAATGCACAGACTCTCAATTTTGACTACTGAAAAGGCAGATAAAGAAAAAATGTATGGGAGATAACATGCTAGATCTTCCTTCTTACCATGGTTCCCAACAACACAACTGTGGTGTAAGCTCTAAATAAAAGTCATATTATTATCATCTTAAGAATCTAAGAGCAGCATTCACATATTCTGGGACATGACACTTGCTACCAGGAAATCAGGCCGACATTTAAGTGGAAAAATTGTGAAAGTAGTGGAAAATCCTCCACACCATTCTTTGTTCAATGGATCAAAGTCAAAGTCAACCAACCAGAAATTTAAACAAATATATCCAGGTGTTAACTTTATTTTCTAGCATGTGTCTCTTATTCTCATCACATTGGTGTTACAGAAATATGGCTTTTTGTTTACGAATTGACTTCTAACACAGGACTGCTTTACAAGCAGTGTTTATGCATTCTGTATGCCATTACATCTTTTCACATATTACAATACATGCTGATACTAAAAGCTCGCTTTCACATTTGTTTCAGTCCAAATAGATTTTTTGAATTATTTTAAAATAAAATAAATAATGGAAAGTAGGGAGGAGTAATGAAATCAATGTTAATTCAACAGCACTTCTAAGGATATTCTAACAATTTTAAAAGTTGCCAAGTATTGCATTCTGCATGCTTATTTTTATGTAGATGCATCTGTCAGGAAGTCATGTGGAAGTTTGTACTAGGTCTGCTGGCATTGGGTGTTTTGTAAAATAGATCTATATTGATTTGCTCCCAATCTAAAAATATTTGTAACTAAAGCTTTCAAATGCAGACATAAATCTAGCAAAACAAAATCTGTTTCCAGAAGCTCTGGAATGTCCTGATTTTATACAAAAGAAACTAACAGGTGATGAAAAAGAATGCATCAAAGRCTACTCTAACTCTACCATAATACACTAATGCCATTAGACCTTGTTTCATTAAATGATTCATGCCTCACTGGCTTTTCCAGATATGCTTTAATAATTCCCCTTCACTTATTTAAGACATATTATTTTTAATCCCCAAATTGCTTGCCTACCTAAACCTATTTAAAATTTTATATGACAAAATCTCATTGACTGAAGATTATTGAGAATTATAGAAATTCCTAGCGCAGTCAGAGAGAACATAGCAACCACGGCATGGCATAACCAAAAAAAAAAGTCTTAACCTTCTTTGGATTTTACAGTATCAAGGTTTCAAGCTATAAAATATGAGATTTTTTTCCTCTCTTAGAGTTACATAACAGAAGATGCCATACTTTGTGTTTAGCTTTGTGTAAGAGAGAATGTACTTTACAGCAGAAAGCTGCACAGCGTTCCTATCTTCACATACTATTTGTAATATAGGCCAAACCTATCAAATGGTATGTTGTTTCCGTAAAAAGATCCTAATAGAGATAGGAAGGGAGCTCAAACGAGGACAAAACTCATCTGGAACTTGACTGCCTTTTAGAAAATTTGCCTCTTTATAGCCTACACAGATGTTTCACCTAAATCTGTCTGCACATGCAGTTGACAAATTGCAAATATTTGGGAAAGACTAAGGCAATTATTTAAAAAGAATAAGTCAAATAGTTCCTATCCAGTACTCTCCGTTAAGATGTAACACCACTCTCCATTTAAAAATTGCAAAGATTTTTTTCTTCTTATCATTTAAAAGATACTGAAGATTACTGTGCAGTTTGACTCATCAGAATTCCTGTTTGGACCACACATGGCCCATTACTTTGGGCCAGACTGTATTGAGTACAAAGATAAAAAAAGATTCTCAAGTCTTTAGGCCAATGGTCCTTTGATTTTTACAAAGTATGTAGAAAAAAACCCAATCCTATGTATTTAAAATATGTAACTCTCATTTTTTTCCTTGAATAACACTTCAAAATTATTCCTTTGCAACCCAGAGCAGTTAACCACAACTGCAAACAATAAAGCATTCATCCAAAGCCCATTAATTTTAGCACCTTAATGACTAAATTAAACATTTTTCATTTTCCTGACAATACATTACTCTTAATTTTTCCCCTGAAATTCTGGCTGAGTTAGTGCACGGTTATTTGCTGGGGTCAATCTCTTCTCCAAAATAACTACCAACAGGACAAGATGAAATGGCCTCAAGTTGTGCCAGAGGAGCTTCASGTTAGACATTAGGAAAAATTTCTACATGGAAAGAGTGGTGAATCATTGGAACAGGCTTCCCAGGGAAGTGGCAGAGTCACCGTCCTTGGCAGTGTTCAAGAGACGTGTAGACGAGGCACTCAGGGACATGGTTTAGCAGGCAGGGCAGTGATGGGTTTATGGCTGGACTCCATGATCTTGAAGGTCTTTTCCAACCACAAGGATACTATGATTCTACTCTTTAATGTAGAATGTCAATATGGATTTTCTGCAATAATAAATAAGATAACTCTTAAGTAGATTTCCTTACATTGGTAACTGCAAAAAATAAATTTACAAAAAGAACAAGGTACTTTAACTAGGTGCTTGCACTTCACATTCTCACATTCTTTTAATTGGAAAGCCTTAAATAAAAAATATATACATATATGTGAGTTTTGCTTACAAAAAACAATCTATTACCTGCTCACAAGGTTATTCTTTATATGTGAGAAGGGGAATTAATTCATATGAATTTGAATCAACATTTTTTTTCTCAAGATGTTTTTCAGAAGTAGAAAAATATTACTTGCTGCAGCACCACGAGTTCTTGATATATTGAACAGTAGAGGGATTTGTCACAGAAACTACGGAAACTACTTCCAGTCTGAACTTAGCAGGCTCCTTTTTGCCAATATTTCAAAACATATTTAGCTGAATAAGCATATTTTAGACATTACAGCAGGGTGTAATCACTTTTTCATCTGATCTGCTCCTCAAGTTCACTTTATTACAAAAAGGTGGAAAGTTATACACAGTGAAAAATAAACAAGACTTAATGAAATTTAAAATAATAAATTACTCTAAACCATTTTCCATTTCCCCCAGAACCCTCTGCACTAAAGTACATGAAAAACCTCATGTAAATGATGAGTGTCTGACACATAAGAGTTTCATACAACTTCCTCTTCTGGATGCTTTAGTGGGAGTCTCTCTTTCATGGGTACTAGCCACCACGTAGTGTGTGGCTGTTACTTAGGATGTTTTCCTTCACCTGATGTGTACTAAATGGCATGAGCATCGCTTGAGAAACAGTTCCCTTCCCTTTGCCATGTCAGCAGAGCAGTTTCACAAGTGCAGCCTCCTTGCTGAGACTTGAAAGAAGTCCTGGCAGAGAGGACTCCTCCTGAGAACATGGCCCAAGACCTCTGCCAGAGGCAAGTGACTGTAAGGGATACCACAAGGACCATGGATCTGACCCAAAGTTCTGCTGAGGCTCTGAAAGATACTGAGGCTGTGAATAGTATGCAAAGCAAAGGCAAGTCAGTATATAAAATGTCACCAAACTGCAAGTATGAATCTCCTTTCCAGTCCCTGGATTTACTTTGAACAACTCAAAAGGATTCAGTATTTCATACGAGGAAACCTCTCAGGTGAAAATGCTATAGAAATGGCAAAGTAGAGCTCGTGCTCGAGCTCTACTTTCCTGTGCTGTCTCTCCCAACATCAATGAGGATCCCGTGTCTATTGTGAATACCTGTAACTCCTCTCCAACAAGACTGTTCTAGCTCAGCCTAGAATCTTGGCCATACACTGAAGAGGTAGGAGGAAAAAAACATGGTGAGAGCAAGTTTGAGGCAGTTTAGTTCCTTTGTTGGAGAAATGCAGTTTCTAGAGATGAGGCTGTATTCCCATGTAGAGATGCATCTAGCCCATCTAGCTGCATTTAGCCCATCTAGAGGCAATCCAGAGATGGGCTGGAGGTGGCATCCAAAATTTGCTTGGTTGCGAATCTGGTGTCAGCTGATAGAGAGTGCAGCACAAGAATGCATGTCTGTGGTGGTTCCTTAGTGATCATTGCCTAACACCTAGGGTCAAGCTGAGTGATAAATATTTGAATGCTTACACAGAYGAGAAAGGCTGTTGAATGAAACAATGGCTGTATGCTTCTGTAAATTATGGATTCAACATTTGCAGGCTGTCTCACTCCATTTATTAAAAAAAAAAAAATCACAATTGGCAAAGATAGCCTTCTGACGGAGAGGACTGCAAAGTGAACTAACAGTGCAGTGCCGAACACTTCATCTTCTGGTCACTTCTGGAAAAATGGCTTTCATTGGCATTAATTAGCTGTTACCTGCTCTCTAGAGTTTTCTATTGGTATTAATTAGCATTACAGCAATACTTCATATCCCATGTTAATTTAAGGCCACAGCTGTGGTAGGGTTTGCTTTGGAAAACTTACAGAATTAATCTAGATGTTAATGTGAAGAAATACAATGCAGGGAAAGACTGGGAGGAAGAAAAATGATTTGGGATATGTCACAGTTAATACACATTCCCAGAATACATCAACAGTTGCACATGGAAACAAGCCTGTCAACTGCATATGAAAAACTAGGAAGAAAAACTGCACTGTGACTGTGCATCCCATCAAAGAAAGTAATGCATTTCTTCTCAAAGTAGGACTCATGTAAAGACTGTTCACATATATATGTATATATACATATATGAAAAATATGAAAATAAAAAAACATACAGACACATATATATTGTAAAGCACAGTCATAATTTGGTGTAGTTCAAGCATCTCTGTTTAGGAGAGCACAAGCAGCTCTTGTGCTGGTCAAGGATTTAATTGACCTTGGTCAAGGTGTAGGATAAACTTGAAAACTCAGCCACACGTGCTCAGTAATTATGCCTGTGGGATGAGGAATATCAGCATCTAGTGCTATCAACTTGCATATTGCTTGAGTAATATACGCAACTGTGAAACAGCTAGTACAGCAACTAGGTTGCTGTTTTCTCAGAACGTGCCTTTGCTCTGGTGTAGCAATATCTGCACAGTTAGGTTTACATTTATAAACAGACTCCATTTTTTGCATCTGTTTGTGTTCCTGCAAATGTTTTGCATTCCTGTGTTTTCATGCTCAGTACAATAAACACCAGAGACTTCAGCTTGATGAATGAAGGTAAGAACAAATTAGAGATGTGACTATGGGCTGTGTGATCAAACGGATGTGATGGTTTTCCACGGGCAGAATAAAGAAGMAGCTCAGTAGTCCGGCAGTGTAAACATAGAAATATAATATCTTTGACTTCCAGAGCTGGGTGTTATGTTTTGGTGTTATCTGGTATTGTTTTCAACCTATCCTCAAATATTGGTAACTATAAACAAAAATGGGGTGGGCAGAACAAAACAAAAGTAAAAATGCAGCTAATCACAGAGTGTTTCCACTAAAACATGGAGCCTTTTATCAACTCTAACCATGAGCACTCGTGGTACAGAGTGGCAGGTAATCCCCTCGCTTTACTGACTATGAGGTCACTTTATAATCAATCTTTAGGTCTGCAACTGTCACTACAACAACTCTAATATCTAGGTTTGCTTGGGATGACCAGGAGCAAATGGAAGTGCTTCCTTTGAAATAAAAGTCGTGCAACCCTTCTTACTTAACTAATGGGTGGAGATGTTTATCTCTAAATGTTTGTAGAAATGAAACTGTAGTACAGTATTTTCTTCCATATATCAGTCTATTTCCTTAGCTTTGAAGACCTGAATATAACCAGTTATACAAGAACAAAAACAGTCTTTGAAGGATACTACGTTTTTTCCAAGTTACAGAGTGTCTCTGTGAAAAAAAAAATACATCACGCATCAAAATTCTCCTCGTCAAAATACTGGACAATAAACAAATAACACTGTTTCACAGAGGAGACATTATGAAGTTAAATCTGCAAACACCTCTATCTTCTCCCTACAAATACACTACACAGAAGACCTAACAGAAATCACAAGCATTCCTCACCTTATTAGGAGCATTAAACCTCATGAGCGCACGCCCAAGAGTATCTTCAGTCAGAAGAATTATAGTATCAGTATAAAAGGCTTTATCCTGGTTTCATATGACTTCTGCTCAGGAAAGTCTAATTTTCTTTTACACCCTCTACATAATAATTAATCTTCACTTCCATATCACTTTCTGGTCAAATAAAACGCACTGTGTATCCACCCTCCAGGGCACAAAACCCTGTCAAATTAAAGTAACTGGTCATTCTGTTCAAATACTGTTAACCATTACTTTAACATGTGCATGTTTGGTCTAGGTTACAACTTACCAGTCATTCTCAAGAGGATCCTAAGCTCTGTGCAAGACAAACAATAAAAATGCATAGGTATAGTTTCACTTAAAAGGTCTCCACAAGACTCAAGTTTCTTTACCTTGCTAGATGGCCGAACCAAGGGTTGTTCTTACACAACTGAATCATTTTTGCTTCTCTTTCCACCTCTCCTTTGTTCAGCAGAACTCAACATGCTGAAGGACCTTCCCTACCAATTCATGTGTAGATTTTGAAGAGCAACCTGCCTGTGAAGCAACTCTTGTGTTCTTTCCCAACAGCCTTAGAAGCTCTACAAGAATTCTATGTCAAGTATATTTGGAAGATGAAAAAATAACTGAGATACACAAGTTTTAAAGACACATCAGAATACTAACAGCATACTGTATATTTGTAATTTTTATTCAGGGCTTTGACTTACTGTTTTTTAAGTGCCAAAGGGTGCTGTATTGCTTGCATTGTCTATAAAGATACATTAGAGCATATTCTTCCCTTAGAAGGCTCAAAAGACCTTATAAAATACACTGCATAAACACAGACTAGCCCACTCCTATATAGAGATTGCCTTTATAAATCTGTTGATTTATAGTACAAAAAAGTCCCTTGTGATTTTCCCTGAACTCCAGCAACTGTATTACATGCCAAGATCACAGTCAACAACTGTTCAGAAGTATTCAGAGATTGTGTTAGCAGTCAGCAATATGAATTCATTTTTTTCCTTGCTTTAAAATCCTTTCAAGAAAGGAATAAACTAAGAGAACAATAGAATCCTGAACAATATTACTCTGGCAAATGTTTGGACATCTGACATACTGGAGTGAAGTGTGATAGTATCTATCATGATTTGACGCTGTAGGATTTTACAGCATTTAATTGCTATCAGGAACTGCATCAGATCAAAAACCTGTCTAAAGAGGCAGAGAACTTTCTTACAAAAACATAATCAATAATCACACCATCCTTAAAGTTTCCCCCCATTAACATCAGCATATACACTAAAGGGAGGCATTTCAGGTGCAAAATTGGAGAGTGCTAGGCAAGTGTCCTGACGGACTACTAATGGGAGTTATTCCACTGAAATAATCTTGTGTATATTTAAACACATGGTATATTTAAATACAAGGCACAAATACAAGTTGTGGTATAACCCGAAGTTATGGATATGAGTTTCCTGAAGTGAATCATATAAAGCTGACAGAAGTGCTGATAAAAAAGAACACACCACCATCTCTTCCTAATATGTAGAAAGAAACCTATTTTAGGAACACATTAGGTACTGAAAAATTTTACTGGGTGCTACTTTAGCCTCTTCATTTTAAAAGCAATTACTTTGTTTAGCAGCAGTTTTGCTATGCAAGGATCAGAGTGGTAGAAAGTGTTAAACTCCTTAAAATATATTAAATATTTCTCATGCAATGGAATGCCATAGTTTTCCCAAGTTCAAGATGTCAAGACTCTCTCCTAAGACTTTTAAGGAAGCAGTGATTTGAAATTAAGTGAGAGCCACCTGAGGAATAAAATTTCCCATTTCTATACTTCAGAATAATCAGATCCTTAAACAGCACTGCTTACCTGAGACTTAATCCCACAACTTCTATAATTTGAAGGATATTAAATATTAGGGTAAAAAACACCTTTGTGGTGGATATTGATTTACTTTAGGCTTCTGCCTTTCTACAGTCAGATAGAACTTTGCATGTTAGAAACAGTCATAAAAGAAGGGATTAGTTACAAAGATGCAGTTTGTCAGATGGGTATCACCACACTGCTAGACAAGATAGTATACAGTGTCCACAGTACGCACATAACCCAGACATGCATACTTTTAAGCATACATAACTTTTATATAAACATTGATGTTTTTCAAGAAAGAATTCACTACACTTATTTTTGGTCGCTTGGTTTGGAAGTGTACATTTTTAAGTGAAGCTTTATATAATGCCTTCAAGAACCAACTGTTCAGTTCACCTCTTGTGCAATTTAAAATTTCCTAGCCATGTGTGCATACACAGAAGGAAGAAAATGGCTGCAGAATGAGACCTACCATTTTTAAGTAATTAAAAATGACTGTTAATCTTTAGTGGTGAATACTATTTTAATAGCCCCTTCAAATTATATAAAGGAGTATTTAGAGCTTTCCCTCCAGCAATAGCTTTCTAATCCCAGCAAGGGAAGAAAAATACTCCTACCATTGTGTCGCAGGAATAGTCCTGACCAAGCATTGCATCTTCCCTTTCACAGACTCCCAAAATTTACACAAAGTGGTCAGAACTGGCTACATGCCAGGCCAACATTCCCTGTAAAGTGAAAATCCTTTGGCTATGTCAAACAAAATCCCAGAGGTACTATATACAATACCTAACTCAGTTTCTGCCTGGCAAATGCATGTCAGCTAAAGGCAACAAGTGCAAATCCTTCCTTTTGGAAGAAAGAGAAATTAAATCTATATGGCTGGCAATGCTCTCCTCAACTATTTGGCCTACTTCTACACCACACATTTACTTATATTCTGTCTGTGCTTACACGTGTCTGAAAGTACTGCATTACCACAGCTGATAACAGAAAGGACGAGGCGAAATCAGGCTACCACACACCTTGATACAAGGAATGTAGCAATTCTGCTTCTCCGTCTCACCAGTTTTCTCCTGCTGGTCCTACTTGAGGCTGCTGCCTGCCTGGTGAGGGATTTTCCTCTCTCTAAGCTTCCCACACTCCATCCCATCCTACCCCACAGTAGCCTCCAGGTCTTACACACAGTAGTGCTCCCCATTCAGATGCAAGTGCTAAAGCTCCAGCAAACAGTGCAACCATCTTCACAATTAACACTCATTTTCAACATTCTTTTTTTAAAAGTGTACAATAAATTTTTATATTAAAAGAAGAAAAAAGAAATTTAGTGTGTAATGCTGCAGAGCAATAATACAAAGAGCTAGGAAGGAATTTCTTACATAGGGCAGATGCTGAGCTCCTGTGTTTCCTTTGACGAACTTTGTCACGGGCACATAGGGCACATATTTGTCCTGTCTTAAATTCAACTGTACATGCTTTAGCCTTGAACTTCCTCAATATGGAACAAAAAGTGCAAGTCTCATTCACAATGCAATCAGAAGACCATTCTCCCCATCAATTCCTCAACAGAACCCTTGCATTTAATTACTTGTGTCTCCAAAAAACTCCTTAAACTTCTACTATGCATACCAGAAATGAAAGAGAATGATCAATTAGTGACATGATTATTGCTTTGATATAATCAAATGTCTAAAATAGTTGTGTTGAATACCCATCTAATTCACTGTCACATTTCCTTATGTGAGTGGACTGCATACACATGTGCCAAACAGTTAAACACTATGAAATATTATGCAAATTTAGTTTTGAAGATTGCTAAAACTTGAAACTTATCCTATGCAAAAATCATTTAATTTGTAACTTAATTATGGTCTTAAATTGCAAAAGAGGAAAAAATAGTATGAACTTTCCAGCGCATTTGAATTCAACAGAATCAAACATTCATGAGCATTTCCTATCTCTGTGGAAAAATGAAAAAAATTGAGTGGGGGTGAGGTGAGGAATAAAATTACACTTAACTGCACAGCACATCTGTGCCTGAGGCCTAGAAGTCAAAGACAAAACTTTTCATAGACTGGTCACCATTAAAATAGCAATCTTCACTAACTTCAGGCATGTTCAACGCTTTTTCAAAAGAATTTTTTCAGTATGAGTGAAGTGCACTACTTCTAGTTTATTCTGAAGTAGGAAATATAAGAAGGCATGCTAAAGTCAGTCAGAGCAAGGGTTCTTTCACTGTTTCAAAGATCTGGCAAGAGGAAAACATGCCCCCTTTGCAGGGATCCACGTTCTGTTTGTCAACCAAATTTATTCTCTAAAATTCCCACTGTGCCTTAGTTATAGCAAGAAGTAAACTGACAAGATGAGTCTTCCTGATAATCCTTCTATCACAATGGCTTAAATCTGTCCTTGGATTCTCTACGACCCACTTCAGCAAAAATCTAGCAATGACAAGCCTTGACAGACCATGGTTCCTGTTTGAGAACCAYCCTGTACCCTTTTGGGCTTGAGTTTGGGAGGGAACAAAAAAAAATGTCAAAAATGAGAGGGATCTGGAGAATGTGCCACCATCCATGTAAGCAAATCATTACTGTGTCCAACAAGCAGACCAGGAAAGGCTGTCACAGTTCTATAGAGAAACTGCGGAGAGGCAGAATACGCAGCGGATGAAGGATGAAGGACAAGCAGTGGTGGGCAGCAGGGCCTCTCCTGAGACAGAGGTAACGTGGCTGAAGAAAACAAAGCTCAACAAGCTACTGGTAGCACCATGGCATGTAAATACCTCTCATGTTCACTGGCTACAAAACGCACAATGACGTTATGAGGAAAATAGCCACTGGTTTCTTAATGGTAAAATATCAGAAAGGATCTTACCTCTTCATAGCAAACATGCACTCATTTCTGCAGTCTGGAATTAACCATGAATCTGGCTGAAGAGATAGAAAGAGACAAAATCCATAAGGTAAGAGATTTTCACAGCTGGAATTGGTGTTAAAAAAGAAAAAAGTAAACCCCCAAAACATGAGTAGAAGAAAACCAAGGAACTGGACAGGCAAAACCAACTTTACCTTCCTTTTCCCACCTTGAACCAATCTAACCCTCTCAGATTACGAAGAGAGTTACTATTTTTAGAGTTATTATTAATAGAGTTAGTATTAATAGAGCTACTATTTTTTTTTTTCACTTGGGAAAAAATGAAAGTACAAAGGATCTTTAACTATGGGATGAAATGTCCATGCATTGTGCTCACCTAAATGAAGGATTTGTTGATCTGAATTGCTCAATGTGTGTCAGTGTTGCTCTTGCTTCTGTTCTGAGGAATAGAAAGCTCAATAAAAAATTTCTTTCTTTCCCTTCGCCCTCAATCCCAACCAATTCCATCAAAACAAACAAGCAACAAATTCCCCTTTGGGAAGGCTGTAACCGTCAAAGACAACATTAAATTCCAGGGGATACCTAATAGCAATATGGGCATCCAAACTCTGCCTACAGCTTTTGCCTTCACTTACCAGTAATTCAAGGGTTTTAATAACTGATAGAATGCATCTGAATAAAAGCATGTACTAATCTAACAGCTACTTTTCCTACTGTAGAGATGTTACAGAGAAAGCATGTTTCTCACTAGGCCAGAAAACAATGTGTAATTTTATTAAAATAAATCTTTATTCAGCAGTGAGTGAGCCACTATGTCAGGCTCTGCGCTTCTCACATCCTTCAAATCCCCCAAACAATGAAGCAGGACAGATGTATATGCACACACACGTGTGATTCCAAAGAAAAGAATAATGCCAAGAAATAATTAATTTGGCAAATTTTACACACTATGCCAGAATTATGGAGTTTTAGGAGTGAAGTAACTGCCAAAGAAAGCTACCTTGAAAGTACAAGCTGAACCAATATAGTCAACAGAATTTGAGAGAAAAATATGATCCATAGTCATTAATGTGGTATGTTTTTATAGAGTCTTTCCTGCACAATTAATGGCTTTCTCTCAGCTTTAAAGACCGTAAAGAATAAGATAAGTGTTTCTTAATGTAAAAGCAGAATATGTTTATATGTTTGCAATGTGGTCTGGATTGCTTGCCAATCTTGTCTGTTTTCAAGAGCTGGTTACAAGGAGCTTCTCATGTGCTGAGCTGCACCAATAACAGACTACACAGATATGCTTTCTGACACAACCAAGTTACCTTTTTATTATCATGAACGCTTCATAGATAAGTCACTACTTGCATGCATCTACAAGTTAATTCTAAATGAAATTGGTGAGTGAAAGAACTATTTTGTCATATGCAAAATGCTTTATACCTGGCACGTTTTTGGGTCAAATTAGGTAATTGTCACAGCAATAAAAAATCACTGTTATAATTATGTGATTTAACATGGCTATAAGCAAAGGTTATCTATGTATCAAGTAATATCATAGCAGAGATATTCCTAAGTATGAAGCATACGAGGGCAATATTTAGCAAACTAAGTAAAAAAATATTTGATCAGGAAAAAGGTTAGCGTATAAAGTCTTGAGAGTTGCATTTATATGATTCTTTGACCATGTCCAAACATTTGCTTAGCTGCAGCTGATTGGATTCAGCCTATGCTTCCACTGTGCGGATGGTAGAGATCTACATTATTGTATTAAATGTTTATTTGCCCTTTTTTGAAGCTAGCATTCACATCTGATTTAAGCATATTTGCAGTTACCTTATTTCTGGTTCTTTTTGGCTATTAAAATAGTCAAAGCTGACTGAAGCAATTATTTACTAAAGCAACCTTGTAAGAGAATTGAATTTTTAAGATTAAAAATTATTTATGAAATGCTCTTCCCAAATGAATTTCTAACTACAGCCAATTTTATTGTGTTTGTATAAGGTTAGCAGTTATATATTTATGTACATTAAGAAAGGAAGTTCATAAATAACATTACCACATTATTAGAAGGGTTTCTTTCTAGCTGTGGAATGTTTATATACGGTTCATCTGCTAAATACCGTACCTTCACATTTAGTACATTATGTGATTTTTACAATAAGACATTCATTTTATGAGATGCCTTTCCACATTAAGGTTTAATATTTGTAAACATTTCCTTTTAAAACACAATTTTTGGTATTTGCATGCATCTTACCCAAGATAGCATTTTAAAATAACAGTCTCCACTGTATTTCTGAAAGGTTAGAGGCAACTTGGCATGCATGAGACAATGAACAGATTATACCTAAGCATTTCTTTTGGGGTAATTGTTTGCAGCTAGTGCAGCTGAAGAGTTAAAGCCATGTGCTGAATTTAAATCCATAAACATGAAGGATGGTGCCAACTTGGCAGCGACTCATGCATTCAAAAGTAAACGGGTCTCCCTGGCTCTTTCAAACGGAGCCATCAATATGAGGTTTAGCTGCCTTCTCTCTAGCTTACAGATGTAACCCTCCTTGCTTATGACTCAAAACAGTCCATCATTTGCAGAATGTCTCTTTTAAACAGACCCAGAAAGAAGGTCACAGTTTGCATTTCAATTAGAATATTAAAAGGAGAGCCGACACATTTTAATATTTCTAAAAGAAAAAAACTTGAATTTAGAATACAAGTAAAATGAAAAAAATTTTGTAACTGAGTTTTAAATGAATCAGACTCAAGTAGAGCTTACTGGTTTCAGATTAATGGGGATACAGTAAGCTTGTCTGCAAATGAGATGTCAGTTCCTAACAGTCCTGCAATAGTACCTTTCACAATGTATTCAGACACACTATTTTCACTCAAAATGCAGTTTGGAAGGAATAAAATTACAATGAATACATTTTTATTTCATTTTAATAACTGCAAAAAAGCCAAATCCCTTCTAAAATGGAAGCTGAAAAACAAAGCCAAGGAAATGCTGTCTTTGGGGAAGATGTTCTTTTATATATATGTATATGTATATATATATATATTCCAAGTTTTGCTTACAAGTTGTCAGAAGACAAGGTTATCAGTGATACTGCAAGATTATTTAGATTAGTTTTCTTTCTACGAGCCTGTTAGAGCTATACCAATATGAATGACTTCTGAAGTCTTGAATTCTAAAACATACCTATTATTCGTCAGTCATTGCATAAATGAAGAGCTCAACATAGTCTTTGTATCTAGCTAAGCAGGAAACATTCCAGGATGTAACCTAAATGCATTTAAATCAAAACTGGGGAGACAGGAGGGGAAAAATCCACACACAGAAAGGAGATTAAGCTAATGCAATGTTTTCTATGAAAGGACAAGTGTCATCTTTTATTCAGCTGGACTTTTTTTCACAGAAGAGAAAAACACAGCGCCGCTACAGTCCACTGGTGAGCACTGCCCTCTCACTGCTTCCAGATGTACTGACATTTGATTTGCTGCTGATTAGTATGGGCAAAAGAAGAGGGGGGGGGGAAAAAAAGCTGGCATCAAGTCACGTCCTCCATCTTAGTCCCAGCTGGTACCAAGCTCCAAAGAAACAAAGCAACTTCAGACTGTGCTATCATATATTCATGACCAAGAAGAAATATAAAAACCAGCACGTTTGAATTCCTGACAACCATAGAAGAATAGTGCATTGGCATGTTGAATTTTTCCAGCCAGCCTTTGGTGACCTATAAACCTTTGTGACTGGAACAAATGCAAATAGAGCTGACTTGCCTCGCACACTACTGAAGGGTATTCAAACCGAGTTGTGTCTAACAGGCTAACAATAACCCACTGTCCCACCCATGCAAAACACACAGTCTGGGAAAAACAGCTTTAGAAAAGCACTTGACTGAGACATAAAATGCAGACCATGCCAGCCAAAAAAAAAAAAACAAAAAAAAAAAAAAAAAAAAAAAAAAAAAAAAAAAGAGTTAAAAAAGTATCCTTATTCATATTTCTTTATCTAAAATGCCATAATAAAAAAGTATTTCAGAGCAAAATTATCTGTTAAAATAAAAAGTATGCAATGTTAAAACAGACTGCATATTAGTAACTGGAAGAAAAAAATACATCGTCTACAGTCATATTGTCTGCAGTACCTAAAAGCAAATCTACAAGAAATTACAAGCAAAATGGTGTATGCTAATGAACCAGACTAGCACTAAACTAAATTGCACTCTGGGAAGCGCATTCAAAGGAGAAGGTCTGCTCCACTACAAAATCTGTGGACGACACTTCCTTTTGAATGATCTTTATTTTTCCTCAGGTCAGCAAGGTATCTGAAGGTACTGACTTTACCAGCATATATGGCCCCAGCAATAGCTTGGCCAAGATCCAACTCATAGTAATTCAGCAAAATACTTACTGTCTGAGAAAGGCAATAAGGCACCAATGTGGGGCATTTATTGAGTAAACAATTTCTTTGGGGCTGGGAGTTAAAGCAGAAAAGAAGTGGATGGCTCTTCTCTGGGTTTCTGAATGTCCTCACTAGCCTTTTACTTCATGCAGTTCAGCAATTGCCTCGGACCTAGAAACCATCCCTTGATCTGCTTCCATCAAAGGCTAATTAAAGTAGCCTCTTTCTCTGCGCCAAAAGAAAGGGATAAGCAAGAGCAAAGTAGCCTACAGGAAAATCTGTCCTGCTGTTTATCAGGTGGAGTCATTAGTGCTCAAGGCTGACCTTCGACTTCTTCTGACTACATTGATTAAACATTCAGTGGGGAAGCCTTAGAATTTCTATTTAAAGCCACAGCATAAACTGAGGCATCTAATTTAACTCATCTGAATTCAGGTATTTAAGCATCTTGTTGTGAGAGACTGTCTATGTATGTAAGCAGTGAAGAAAAATGGGCACCTCCTGATCACCTGAAATGGGCACTGAGATCACCCACTGCCTATACAGAAGGCCTAGTCTGAGCAGTCTCCTAATCTGAAACTTTGATTCAGTCCCCAAATCTAATTATCTTCAAGTAGGAAGAAGGCAGGTCACAATACCACTCCTATAAGCAGCTGCCATTAATCTTTTTTATTCAGCAAACTACTTGCATGTATAAAACTGACTGTAAGCAATCAGACTCTGAGCATGGTAGCTAATTATTTTTTACCTTGTTCAACAACTGCTCTTTAAGAATAGACCATTAAGGAAAGTTGACAAGGTATGTCCCAAGTTTCCATTAAACTGTGTATGATGTACAACCATTTCATAAACATTCCCCCATATTCCTACGAAATGCAGAGGCAATAGCACTGCAAGCCATTCTGAGTGCTAGTTGCCTCTGCATTATGTAGCAATATGGGGGAATACCACTAGACAGCAAAATAGAAAAAAGTGTGTTTCTATCACCTAATAGCAAAACGTAAGGCATAACCTTTCTAAGAGACTAGTGAATTTGAACAGGAAGATGGAAGTCACTTCTAGACCAAACTGCTGTGTAAACATACACAGGAAGGTTTAAAATGGACTTTAGCAGCATGTGGAAGCACTTTTGAATAACTGATTTATATGTAGTGACAGCTGCAAAAACTGTCCAAAAACTTAAAAGTCCTAAAACGTAACATACCAGTGTGGAATTCCCAAAGATAGACTAAATATCTGCCCATGTACCACATTCTTTAAGAAAAGCTGTGTATTCGCAGCTTTCTTGGTCATGTGGGAGAGCTGGGTCCATAGCAGTCTGCACAGTATTGAAGCTGGAATTCATCCCACAGGATGCAGCTACCAACATTAGGTGCCAAGTGTAACTTGCCTTTCTGACTCTCAGTACAGCCAGTGGCACAAGACAAGGTGATAGTTGTTGTCCTCTGAAGGAGCAGAAGGCCTGCTGCACCTCAGCAGACATAAGTTTCTTGATGACCTCAGCAGGCAAGACACTTAACATTTAGAAGCTGAATTTTTCCTATCCTTGGTTTTCTGCTATAGAGCAACAATACATAGCAAACCAATTAAATTCTACAATGCTGAAATTAAAAGTGGATTAGAAAACAAATCAGTTATTTCATTAAAACTCAATGAAATTTGCCTTTTCATTGCACCTGTGCATAAATGTTATATTTTTTTAATTTGTCAATAACGTTGGTATCTATTACAATATTGATCCTAACTTGTCTGGATTTACAGTGCTGGGCATACAGATAGATAAGACACTGACAATCCTCCTTTGACCATTCCAGATCAAAGTGTCTGCTAGAAGTGAGTTGTAGATGGTTGGCAGTATTCTGCCGTGTGACGAAATCAAGGATGAAGACCCAAGGCAAATTCTTCTGTTGTGTCTCCTAGAAAGAGCTAGTAGATATTTTGGTGAAATTATAAAGGTATGTATAAAAGGTCATTTTTAGATTTGATGCAAGTGTTTGATGAATTAATAAAGTTTACATTTAAAGCATACATTAAAATGCACAGAGATAAATTTTATAAACATGTTCTAATTGCTCTTATTCAAGGCAAATGCTTGAGAAGCTCCTGCAGTCAGATTAGCTTCAAATCCAGGTTAACTGGCCTTTTCAATCCACAGGGTCCTTTAAATCAGCTGCTTTATATCAGGCAGGGAATCATCGGGGATTAGATACAATGTAAACAGGCATTTATCAGAGTGCTTTACATGCTAGGAAGAAGCCCACAGATGAGACAAACATGAACACAGCAAATTCAGAAGGACACATGCCTAGAAGGCCAGGTTACTGATCTAGTTATGAACTCAGAGCCTAACTATGAACTCAGAACATTTTGGCCTGGTCTTCTGAAATTCTTTGTCAGCAGCCTTACGTTTCTGATGAGCTTCCCCTCTCCCCTCCCATCTTCAATCTCAAAGGTACAGTAGCATTTAACATACACAGATATGTGAAAATGGGGTATCACTGAAGCAAACTCCCTGCCTTGGCATCAGCACAGCAAAACATCTGCAGGGGTTGATGACCCTGCTCCTTTAACCTTCAGACCATCACAAGCCCCATCAGAAAAGTTGGGAAAATGCCTTGTGGCCTCTTCCTGTCGAAATAGGTTCTACAGAAACAAAACATAGATGAGGAGCTTCTCTACATTTCCCCTAAAATAGATAGGCACAATTTAGTCTTTATTACATATTTTCTATCGCCAGAGGTTTGGAGTTTACTATAATTAGAATCACAACAGATTATGCATAAACTTGTTCTTAAAACCCCTTCACAAGAGACTTAGCACCTGGTAGGTATCACTAGCTTTTCCTTCCACAGCTATTTGCAGCTTGTGCTCATGGAAGAAGAAAGTATCCTTTCTCTGTAAGGAAAATTATCACTGTTAAATAAATTTCAGTATGTCTGATTAGATAATGTGAAAAATATCCATGTTCCTGTGTTGCTGTGAGCCAGCAAGTTTCAGTTTACTGCAAGGTTTAGTTTAACTCCTCACTATCGGAGCAGACAAACACTACCCCAAAGGAGAACAAAATCTCACTCTCAACACAGTATTTTGTTCCAGGATAAAAAGTTTATATGGTGAACAGGAAGTGGTATTCTGTTACTGCTGCTTACAAAAACAACATACAAATTCTGCATATCAATTTAAGCAGCAGACTTGATAAATCAACGTGTAAAAAGCCACAATAAATAAACGAGGACAATAGACAGGATTTCATTCAAACTTAGTGACAGGAATGGACTAAAAATCTGAGAAAATGCTTGTAATTGGATTTTTATCAATAACATGGTGGGATTTCATTTTCTGTTCTAAAAACTGAATAGTATTTGTCCCACTTTCAATCTGGAGAGTTGTGAGGAAGGACCAGACATTGAAAATCCAATTGCTTTTTTTTCCCGTTTTATTTTTTTTATAATAGCTAATCAGAATATGTTTCTGATGCCCTTGGAAGGAAAGGTAAAGTGTGAATAATAACAGTCATGTTTTCATATTTTCAAACAATATATGTAAAGAGGTTTTAAAAAGCAGGCACTTCCTTTCTTAAACAAAAGATAAAGAATCATGTATTACAAGAAGTATTACTGAAGCATAAATCAATGTACAGTAAGCTTGAAAAAATAAATGTTTGCTAGGTTCAGTTCACTCAAAAACAATAATGCCCATGAATTAAAACAATAAAGTTTAGAAATTGTTTATAATGTTAAGGATTGCAATCAGATCACAAAAAATGTAAGCCTTCTGCAAATCAAGTTTTTGTAAAAAAAAGTCTATTTTGAACTTATTCCTGTTTTTTAATTTGTTGCAACTTACATGGCTTTGCTTTGTTGCAGTAATGCTTTCCTTGAAGGAAAATCAGTTGCTTTTTAATTTACTGTGTTAGTCTCCCAGAAACGCTTTTCCCAGTTATATTTGTTAATATTTTAATAAAAATACGTTTATTCTTTATAGCATTATATACACAGTTTCCCCTGGGCAGTCTATCTTCATTTTGTAAGGCAAAGGGACAGTAGAAATCTTTGAAAAAACAATCTGCTGCATCTCCCTGGAACAATTTTGCTGCTCACTTGGTTAATGTTATCAGTCTAGAATGGGCAAAAGCACAGAAATCCTTTAGGGTTTCCATTAAAGCATAAAGGAGCTAAAAGATGCTGTATATTTTATATTTTTATTTTACTTCAAATATAACCAAAGCAACCTTCATTAGCTGAGGTCAATTCTGGAAGCAGTGCTGTGCATAAACTCGCACATGCTTGACCTAGGATCTGTGCAGCCCATAGATGTAGTATAGTAACTTACCACAACATATTTCAGTATTCTTTTACAGTGCTGCCACTGCTGTTGCAGTTCAATACAATGTTGGAGAAAAGATATGAAATTTTTTTTTCTCTGAAAATATCAGTGGATCTTGAGGAATACTGTATTGTCCTACTTCATGGGGTCAGTTAAAGTTTTGCTACTGCTGTCAATGAAAGCAGGATCAATCCTTTTAATTTCTAGTCTTTGCTGTAAATCAGGTTGTTGTCATGAATTATAGATCAGAGCTTTAGAAACTTAGGGATAAATGTTAAGGGATTTACACAATTAGCATGAGACTCACACATGTGCAACTGGAGTCCTTCTGATGATTCGTTTTGTTAACTCAAGATGCTTTTTCGTGCTCAGAATCTTTCTGCAATTCTCCCATAAGTAAGTTTATGATTGAGGTTAAAAGACTGCTCCACTAGAATTTTAGAAACACAGTCCAAAGCTGTGCAACAAGAACACTGCCTGTAATTTCACAAAATGAGAAGTGACACAGGGTTATATACCTAGTTGCACAAAAGGGTTGCGTGGCCAAAACATTTGGAATGGATCATTAGGAAAGCTCCAAATAGTGAATCTAAAAGCCGAGCACTACAATTACCTCAATTGTTCCGCACTGAGGCGGTTTGTGGCATGTCTGTGAAGTGGGAGGCATTTCCCACGCCTGCTGTAGGCTGCGGTAAATCACCTAGGTTGTTCCACAACACTGTGAGCTTACAGTCTGTCAAGAGAAGTGTAGATACCATGACGGGAGATGGGGAGGGAGCGTGCACTTAATATGCCCCAATTCCCTGACAGAGGTGACCATTACCAAAATGCTGCAAATTCATCTTAGATTTAAGATAAGCATTTTTATTATTAGGTGACTCACTCGCAGCTGATAATGGGAATATCCTGATGTTACTCTCTAACGATGTGTGGCAGAGCCACACTAGCCACAACTGCAAGCAGGGAAAGAAAAAAGAAATCACATACTGTCTCAGATTGAATCCCAGAGAAAATCCATGAAGTTACTTCCTTATTGAATCCAAGAATGAATCTAGCTAGCTACTGCTATCATTGTGGAAGCTAGCTAACACAATCATATGGCCATGCTGCAGACAAATCTTGATTATTTTACATGCAGGCTCGCAGATGTACATACTCTTATTTATTCTGAGACTGAATCTACGTACTTATTTCCATTATTTGAGAAGCTAAAACAGTGATGTGCCCTTGCTTCAGACAATCTTCTGGATAATTTAAAATGCTGACTTCTACCTGCTTACTAAACTAGGATTTCAGTATACTGTAGTAAGACTACCGAGGAAATAAAGAAAAAAGCATAAAGTAAATTGGTTGCCACAGAAGGGATCAGAGATCCGTTTTAAATATTGCAAAACTTGAGCAATCTCAAAAGTCATTCTGCTTTGATGTGAACATAGCCTCTTCAACAACATTCTGTTTGAGAAAGTTTATTCATCCTTTCTTTGTTTATTGTTTGTGCAACATAATAGTAACACTGCATTGCCTCCTCTTTGAGGGCTGTTTCTTTCAGCCAGACTTTCCATCTTGCTTTTTAGTCTTGATTTCACATTGCTGAATTTATGTCTTGTCATGTTTTCATTTCTAGTCCAAGCATTAAAAACAAAACAAAAACAAAGCAAAGCAAAACAAAAATCCCACCATGCATACATGAGGCAATTCAAAGTTGTGCCTGAGGAACACCAAAATGGGCTTCACATCAGACTCTATTTTTATATCTGAAATCACTACCTATGATATCAGGTCCATGCATGCTGCTTAGATTTTTCTATATGTAGTTTCTCTCATAGATCTAGATTGCAGATACCTGGATAACAAAAGATTACTAGAGAGAGCCTAGAGAAAGAAATATGAATTCTGTTTACTGTAAAAATAAGAGGTTTTATAATGCATTGCCACAATGTTCTAACTTTACTCATCCATAGCAGTAAGCAGTGTCCCTTATATTGAAGGGCTCAACTTAACCAATTAAGAGGAAGAAGTATGTGTAATTTTCTCTCAAATAAAAATACCACAATGCAGCAAATTTTATTTCCTTGTATTCTTTTGTGAATTGCAGACTCACTTTGAAGGCATTATAACAACCCTATATTCCATAAATATCAGGCTACTTATGAACTTCATTCTTTGTTTTGAAATAGATGAGAAAAGGCAATACAAACAAGGTAAATCTCTAACATCCTTCTAGGGTATAATTTCTTTCTGATATAAATAGCCTTAATTTATGCTAGCAATATTTCTATCTGCCCTTTTTCAAATCATGGAAGTTACTTCAATTTTATTATCTCAATGCTCTTTTTGTCAGGCCACACTCCCTTGGGTAGGAGGGGCTGTCTCCCAACACAAGAACAGACAACTCAAGAATTTGGAGCTATATGCTGTAAGTCGAACAGAGACTGCCAAGCCCTTTAGGGTCAAATATTTTGAAGGAGATCATCTCTCTTAGTCAAGGCCTGCTTTACAGAAGCACCCATCTCACACACACATGAAACACAGTAGCCATGTTGTCAAAAGCATTGAGCTCTTGGGTATTGATCTATTTTGTACATTTTGCTCCAGATGCAGGTTTTGAATGCCATAAATATTTGGCTCTAAGTTCTATGGCTTTAGCATATAAATGCTGCCAAATTTCATAAAYCTGTAATGTAAGTGGGGACAGATGACACCAGTGGGGAAAAAAAATGAGGAACTGAGCCCTTGCTGAGCTAAAGTGACATGGGCAGAGCCATTTATAGACCAGCTGAGCATATATCTGCTACTTATTTAAAGAATACAGATGTATCACATTGAAAGACACTCACTGCACATATCAGCACAGCCATGCAAAACATTTCTGTAGTGGCACAAATTATTCACAAGTTTTGGGAAATCCTACAAGGGTGCACAGGAGAACACGGTATAAAATATAACAATATTCTTCATCAGAAGAGAGACTACCTCCTTAAAGGAAACCTACATACAAGAAGTATTCATCTCTCCTT
>PTEX01000115.1:2156493-2187860 GCA_003342815.1 Eudromia elegans | reverse complement strand
AAAAAAAAAAAAAAAAAAAAGGAAAAAAAAGGAAAAAGTGCAAAAAGGCAGTGACAAATGCCAAGAACATATTTGGTGAATGCTGGGCAATTCAATACTTATATGGAATACATACAAACCTTGTACAACGCAAATAAAAGATGACTACAGCTCTAAACTAGTAGGTCACCAAAATTATATTTAAATAATCAAAAAGGTTAGCATAATGCTTTGTTATGAAAAGAAAAAGTCTGGATCAACAATTTAAATTCCCGTGCATGTATGTGTGTCACAAAGGAGTTGAGAGATTTCTGTTCAGGCCAGCATTAAGAAATATGCACAAGAAAGTTCCAGTAATACAATCAGCCCTGGGGTCTTGGAAGAAGAAAGAAGATGTTTTCATACAAGAAGATTTATTCATATTTATTCCTCTGAAATTGCCTCTTCTAAAATAATGCATATTCAAACCAAAGGTACTGAAGTTCGAAGTTCATCTAGCAGAAGATGCATGCTCTATATTTATACTCTGAGAGCTGACTAGAACAGTTTTCCAGTTAGTTTGCTTCCCAGTTTTAAGGGGCAGGCATCTGAGGATGGGGAAAAACATTCTGGTTTACATTATGCTTAATGAAAAGTTAATTTCACAACCTTGCTAGTTTAATACAGGATTAGTTCACTGCAGGCAGAGTTGGCTAAATGTAATAAAGTAGCAAGAACATGTTCCTTCTCTAATGGCCATAAAGATCAACTTCATGCATCCTTTCTGATATATGATTACAATGTTAAGGTAGAGACTTCAGAGCATTTTACTGTCCACTAAACTTTTAGGATAGTTTTCAGTGCATTACTGAAAATATTTCCATAGGCCAAAATCTGCTGCTGTGCAGAGAGGAAGAAGGGCTGTGAGACACAGATTTTTGCAGGAAAAGCTTTCTTATCCTGCTTGGTTTGTACTAAACTCCTCATACATTTGAGATCTTTGTTAAGAACAACAACCACCTTATGCATCGCATTTCCCTGCACAAAGGCTCGTATGAATTGCCATGCATATTTCAATTTTTTTTTTATCCTTTTATTTCCAATAAGGGAAGTAAAGTTAAGCCAGAAAAGCTGCCCTAACAAAAAAGAAATGTTGTGCTTATGTGTACTCTAGTTTATAAGTCAGCCTATTTCAACACCCTTTGTGCCTAATGAAGGGCACAAATGAAGTTCTATCTCCACCCTGTAAATATACAGCAGAAGTTACAAAGAATGCAAATGCTGTGGTATAGCAGCTTTATCTCCATTATCCTACTAGCCACAGAACTCTTGCCTGTAAAGCCAAGAGCAATACAGGTCATCAGAAATGAGTGTCGATAAAATGCTAATACCACACATCACATCATCATATATTTTGCATATGCTAAGAAAATATCAGCATTTGTCTCTCTTTCCTACAGTATAACATGTCTGACTCTCCAACCCTCAGAGGCTAAAGAAAAAATTGAAATAATATATTTTAAAACCACAAACTATAACCCAATATAGCTTATTTTTATATGCAAAACTCGTGACTTTAAGACTCCATTTCTCTGGAGCTGCCAGAATTAGTAACAAGTGCTATGTGTCCCAAAAGCTGTGACTTTCTCCTTTCCAACAGTATAAAGACTTGTTTCATGCAGATCTTAAACATGTCACTGAGCCATTGACTGTTGTGGACTCCTGGGCAAACAGCCAATGTAATTTTGGGGAGAAATTCCACATATGCAAAGAGGAAAAAATGAAATCGTTCCCTGGCAGAGATATATGTGTGTGTATGCAGTCATGTCTTGTTAAGAGTAGCTTTAAGTTACTAAAAGAGATTATGCAAGCTCTTCCACGGATCACATACTAATGAACCAGCTACATAGATAAAGATACATGATCAGTATACAAGAGTGTATACATATATATGAGTATATTACATACACAGACACACACAGACATACACACATAAATACATGAAATATACCAACATGCCACAACTGTTGAGGAAAACAGATGTTGCTCTTACTATGGCTCAGAAAATAAGCATGTTTTTCCTTTCTTCCAACAGTGAAATTCTTGAATTAGGGAGAATGAAAGCCTAATGATATTTATCAAGAGTCATCCTCCAAAAGCCTCAGCTGTTGAAAAGCAGAGACATGTGCTGGGAGACTCAAAAATGTAGGCAGAAATCCTGGCGTTATATGGTCTCATACATCCTGCCCATCTTAGGGATGCCCCTAATTTCCTGATCACCCAAGCCAGAGAAACACTGCTGATGTGCTCTGCGGCTCCCTTCTCTGCTTGCATGCCCTGGGTTTTCACATAAGCAAGCAGGGTCTGCCAGGAATAGCCATGATCAGTCTGCCTGTAACAAGGAATACTGCTGGGAACCAAGACTCCAGGGTAAAAAGTGAAGTACATCTGCCCTCAACAAATAACCTACCAGGTCTGCTGTCAGCACCTGACAACAGGCTTCAGTTGTGGAAATTCACATAGATCTCCAAATCTTATTTAAACATGTTTTTTAATAACGCCTACCATTTCCATGTCCCTCTCCTTCTACACTGGCTTGAGTGAGCAAGTTAGAAAAATCTTATTAGTTACTTCTATATATGAAAATGGCAAGTTCAGTTCAAATCATTAAAGCCAGAGAATACCATGTGAATCTACCAAAGGAGTAGGTATAAGGACCATCATCAATCACAAAAATTAAGCTAGAATCTGAGAAAAAATGATGCAAGATTTTTAAAGCCGTGATCATCTCTTTGTGCTCTGCATGTATAGTTCCTAGAGCAAAAATGACTCCAGTTGTTAGTATGATGAATAAAGAACTCTTTAATCTTCACTGGATGGACATGGGAAGTTTGGTTTCTGAACACAACAACATTATAATGGGAGTAACACAAACAGCATACTCATAACATTATGAATGATTTTGTTTCCCATGTTTTTTCAGAAGTGCTTAAGTTAGAACAACATAGGAGACAGACGAATTTTGAGAGCTCAATTTCTTTATAACTTATGAAACACGTCAAGGCAATCTAAAAAAGAATGCAAGCAATTCATCATCTACACTGTCAGTGATGAAAATTTTCTGTAAGATGAAGAGAAGTTTGTGCAATGCCAATACCTCCAGGTGGGCCTCAAAAAACACTTCTCTGGCTCCTAAAATTCTATGAGGGTAGCTAGTTTTCTCTATGGCTATGAAAATTTGAAACAAGTATAATTTTGCCAAATCTGGAACCTCAGATTCCATTCTGAGATTTACTAACTTGACATGTAAAGAAAAGAGAGAAAAAAATAAACTACTTTATGCAGAGTGTCCCAATACCCTTCTCTGTCTGATACGAGTGTGGTTGATCAAAATATCCTGTCCTCCAACACTTTCACCACCAGGACAGTGGAAAACATCTTTAAGAGGGGCCAAAAGACTCTGACTTAAAGATTTGATTTTGTTCAAGTTAGAAAACGTGGTCATTTGATATACAAACATAAAAATACAGCAAATTAAGAAAAAGGACTAATGCATTTGCCATGTTCGCTTGAGCACTGCGTTCCCATAGAAATATAAATTTAACCTGAATAGCTTTCACTGCTATTGAAAATGAAGAAAATGCTAGAAAAGACCTATGAAATGAGCTACAGAAAAGGGAAAATCGAACGTTAAACAAAACACAAACAGATCATGAATTACTCAGTTCAGATGTTCCTCTTTAAGAAGTGCTTGCTACTTTCAATTGATGAGGGAGAACAACAATGATATTTGTGCCTTTCCATGCCGTGGTTGTTACATGCTTGTGCCCAGCTTGCTTTCCTTCTGGAAAACATCAGACCATGGAAAAAGCCAGTGCTTTGCTTTCCTGACTTGCTTGACACTGAGGTAAGTTGTTCTTCTGGCCTAATCTAATTCAAAATATTTCTAAAAACTCAGAAAACAAAGCTGAGCAGAATAAACTTTGACCCTGATTGTGACAATGGTGACCATGCTGTGAAAAGGTGAAGCATGGGACAAACAGAAAATGTGTATTATCTACATGCAAGCTTTGAAGGCCTGCTACAGCAGCTTTTGTCTTTAGTTTAAATAGCTCCCTAAACTGGATTTTGCTCAAAGTCAACAATATGTAAAAAATATACTCTTTATTATGTACAGTTCTGATGATAGAGTAAATCTACTTTCTGCAAGTCAGAATCCCCTTCTGCAAGCATCTTTAGGTAGCTTGCTGCAGGAGGAACGGAGGAAAGGGAGGACAGCAAGCTCCCAGACAGCCCGGGGGCCTGGGCCTGCCTCTTCTGGCAGCTTCTGAACCAGGGCAAGAGGCAGGCCAGCCTGCCAGGAAACCTGGAATTTCTGTGCACAAGTGACAGGGCAGCTGTGCCACTGGCACGGTGGTGTTCACATGCACTGCTGGGCCGTGTGGGTTAGCGGGCCGTACACCACACTGACATATTATTGTCGTGTTTCAAAAATGCTTGAATCTTGCACAGTCCAATCAAGGGAGGCAGATCGCAGTTGTACTTTAGAAACCAGCTGCTGGGCCTCAAACTTTTACCTCAGTGAGGTACCCTGTGCCAGAAGAGTCAGCAAAGTCTATTTTAAATGCTTATTAAACTACTGCCGTTACAATTCATAGGCCGGCTCCTTCGGGTCAGGGCAGTAGGCATGCACATACGCACTGCGGCTTGAGACACGGGCCCCGGTGAGCAGCCGGCTTAGCACGGAGAAGCCTACTGGGGAAAGCCGCTTCCCTGCCCGGCTCCCTCGCAAGGGAGGGAAGGAAGGAGCACGACGCTGCTCCTCCACAGACCTTCCTGCCATGGTGCTCATGCTGCCGGGCTCCTCGAGGCTGCAGGGCTCTCCAGGAACCTTTGTAAGGCCCAGCCCACTAAGCTTTTATCAGATGAACTATGGTCCACAGCACCGTGTTCACACAAAACCCCAGTAGGCTCAAACAGGAACTCGTAAAGTTCCTGTAAGAAGAGAATTCCAGAGTAGTTACAAGTTTGTTTTATCTCTTGGCCAAAACATTGGGTTCAAACTTAAAAGGTGATAGACAAGGTCATGAGTCCTACCACTTCATACCACTCTTGCAGCACGGGAGCAAGATGAACTGGCTTAAGGCTTTGGCCAGAATTTGAGGGAGAGACAGGAAGGGGCAAGAGACTTGTTTCCTCCTGCCCTTCTCGAAGGTGCTGTTTATCATGCTTTAATCACAGCTCACAGATTCCCCCAGAGCTGAGGAGGGAGGACCACAGAGCATCTGAAAGGACTTCAGGACTTGCAGCCACAGTGCAGGATCTTCTTAGCAACATGACTTTCTCCCAGCAGACTCCCTAAACAGAGCCAGGTGCTAACCAGGAACCCTGTTTCATTCCAGTTTACAGCGTCCTGCTCTGACACACCTGCTGGTCTCAGTCTGTAAATATATACGTGCTCTGCCCTAGACTTGCTATATTACCTTGCAGTTCTCCATTAAGCTGTCCTCATGCTGCCTATTGCCTAAATTTTTGTCTTTATGAATCACAGAAAATATTTCTCCACCAAGACAACTTGCAAGATCTGCAAATCATTACTTTGAACTCCTCATATGCTAATGTATAATCCTGATTTTTGCTATTATATAAATCCTCATGTAATAATGTATAATTGCAAAGACTCTTGTGATACTCACACRCTTAACACACCCATCTGCTCTGCAGGGCGGCTCACATGAATAAACTGAGGCAACAGTAAGAATTTCAAGATCAAAGGCCTACAGTGTTATTTTCTTCTTGGTAGTTTAAAGTAAAGGCAAAGAGGTTAGTGACTGGCTTCTAACAATCGGGATGATTATTTCTCGAAGAGACAGATTAATGATATTCTATTAAAAAAAAAAAAAAAAAAAAAAAGCTACCAGGACAGCCGAGAATTGTAGCTGCTGCAAAATCCACTTACTTATTTGCTCAAACTACGCTCCTCAAGCTGTCCGTGCTTACTTACGTTGGCTTACATTCGCCTGGGCCTTTTTCATGTACCAGCTGGTATTTACCCCCAGTGTGACACATTGTAGATAAACTGACACAGACTATGCCCTCTCTGCAGTCTTACACTGATTACAAACATTGCTTATGATAAACAAACAAACAAAACCACGCTATGCAACTGATGTTCATCTTTTTTTTTTTTTTAAGGGCTGCATTTACAGGAGAAAAGTACGAAAAGAAAGGAACTTTTTTTTAATAAAAAATATACATTTATTTCAATGATTACTAAATATATTCAATAATATGTTTCAGCCTTTTCATCTACTGATTTATGACGTAATTTCAGTTTCTCAATATCCTGCTGTTCCCRTAACTGAGGCTAGCTTGCCCCTCATGTTAACAGGAGTCTTTCCTTCCCGAGAAAGGGAGGATTGGCCTAAGTCCTCCATCCTCCCAAATCACATGAACGCTGGTATTCAGCAACCTGCAGTTTTGCTTCAGCATCTTTTTCTCACTGCCATTCTGCAGTCTTCTGCCTTCAGCAAGAATGTTTTTAAAACTTGAGCTCTTCACTTCCAGCCCATGTTGAGGACTGCATTTGAAAGGGCTTTGGTTTTCATCAGCAAATCATCAGTACCAACACAACTAGGAGGAGAAAAAAAAATAAAGGCAAAAAAAGGCAGCACGCAGCAGCATGCTTTTCAGCACTATCGCTGTCATCTTCTCCTTCCCTAAGCTTTCAGTGTTTGGGGGCACTTTTTATAGTTGTTATTTTTTAAAAAATAGATCAGTGAAACTAGACTATGGAGCTCTGAGAAAAGAGAGGCAGTCCTTTCATTTTATAATTCGTGGAAATTCGCTTGTGGCATTAGCAGCTCTTTCTTCCAAAGGAACAGCTCAGCATTATCTATGCACACCTTAGAGCACAGATTGGGAAGAAAACTGGCAAGGCCGCAGTTCCCAGCCAGGTCGGCGACACACCAGCCAGTGGCTCGGGCTGCAGGCTGGTCTGAACTCGCTGTTCAGGCAGGCTGACAGCTTGCACTTCCTATTTTCTAGAGCAAAACCTTTTATTTTTGCCTCTCCTGCCAGCAATGTGGTGCCAAGCTGTCCCAGGAGAGGCAGCAGCTAGGCCGAGCGCGAGTGCCCTGCACGGTGCCGTCCACGTGGCAGATGTGGGGAAGGACCAGCACATTCAGCAACGATGGGGGTATTAAAAGGTGCACGGGGAAGGTGACAGGCAGGGCTCCCCTTGTGCTTATGACTTGCTGTAAAAGAGAGACGGTGTAAAAATCCCTCCTAAGCATCTTGAAATGCTTCAGGAAAACTTGTACATAAAATAAAACTGTTGGAGAATGTGAACTTCCATTTCAAAAAAAAGCTAAGTTGGAAGTTAGCTGTGCTATAAACCCCAGGCATTTAGTAGCGATATTTTTCAATTCAAAAAAAAAAAAAAAAAGGAAATTTATTTCCACGCTTGCAAAAAGTACTTCTTTAGTCCAGTGTTATTACCACAATTATTTTACCAAAAAGCAAGAAAGCCCAACCTCTCCTTCAAAACAGTGACATGATCTTGAACACCAACGGAGATAAAGTAAGAATTTACAAAAATTCATGTCATCTGCTAGACTAATAAGAGAGGGTCACTTAAAGTGGATGATAACTTAGGAAGATTAAATTTTTTTTTTTTTTCAAGACAGCACATTCACGTTATGCTAAACTCCTTAAAAGTATTAGACTGTTATAATATTTAATAGCCTATACTGTATTCATTTTTGCATTAAAAAGCATATCTTACATGATTGTAAGAAAGCTTAATTAATGTAACAGAGACTTTGTACACAGTATTCAGATGAAAGGCAAACCCAGTAAACAGCTTTATGTGACAAGTTCTCCTCTTTAGCAATCTATATAGAGAACTCAGTTAGCCGTAAAATGAACCTCCCTACTTTTAAAGCAAAAGGACAACATTTTCTAATAGGAAGCTCTTATAACTAAAGAGTGCCAAAATAAGCATGGAAAGAGCCAACTAACCCTGGAAGAACAATGCAGAGCTCACATTTTACCTTGTACAGAAGTCCTACACTTTTGTATAGAAAGTCACCTGGCAGCCTCATGACAGCAACTTTACAGTTTACAGTTAATAACATGGTATCTGACATGCACCAAGACTATGACTATCAGTAGAGATCAGGTCAGCGCAAGCTCACATTTGGCCACAGAATAAATCATGGTAAGTGCTCCAAAAAGGACAAAAGACAAATCTAATCCGAATTTAAATTTTTAACTAAGACTATATTTTACACTAAATAGGTCTAATGGAAACATTTACATAAGATTCCCTTATAATTTTGTTTCCCAAAGGAAGTATTAAAGAAGGAGGATCACACTTATCCTCTTTCTGCCAGACAGCTTTTTGCTAAGGGTACTTTYGGCAGGGTATTTTCTTTTTTCAAAGCCTTAAACTACAAGCAAGCACATTTTCTTGCAAGAATCAGGATCAAACCACAGAAGTTCTACTTCCCTGAAGTTTCAGTTTCATGACTTCATCTATTTAACTTCACAGCTACAACACATCCTACCTCTAGAACTGGACAGGATTGAAAGCATAAATTCCTAAATTCATAAAACTACAAAGGAAGTTTCATTAAAGTAAAAATGGCAAAGATACAGAGCTCCTGCTGACTTCTGTGTGAGCTTTCCTGGCTTCTTAGAAGCCCCATTTCCACCGCAGCTCTTGAACTGGTCTCTGCCTTTACAGTACTTGGTATATGTTATTTCTAATCTCAGATTAAGTACAGGCTATTGCTCTTTGAGTATGTATAAAGGAATAAGGGAGTTTGGGGACCAGTTTTCAAACATACCTATTCCTGCCAGCAGGATCTAAAACTGGTTTCTGTGTCTTGCAAATCACCGTGTGCTTCAATTATCATAAATACTTCAGAAGATGAAACAGTTATTTTCAAAACTCAGAATTTCAGGCATTTTTGTCCACCTCCCCACCCGCCTAAGGATACTGAAACATTTTACATACAGTATGATAGAAATCCAGAAAGAGCAGCTTCCYCTGTTTAAATCTCTCTAATGCAATTAATCAGATGAAGTATTTAAAGTTTTGCATAAAGATGACCTGCTCATTTTAGAGATTATTCAGTTCAAACTGCTGCACAGAAATGCTTAGAAACCTAGTAATGCAGGCAGTCAGTAACATCCAGAGCATTTTAAAAGTTTTTCTTGGCAATTTGGTATTTTCTGTCCTTGTAGAATGATACCATTTTGGTTCTGAAGCCTTGCAGAAGGGTGATCACAGAGCATTTTAAAGACACAATAGCTCTTTTTTCAGAAACTGATGCAGAACAAGCTTTTCTTCCCCCACTGCTGTACAGCAAACTCTGCTGTCTGGCTTTCTTAGAGCTCTGCAGGCCAGGTGAAATTGTTAAATTGTAACATGCTAGTGGAATGTTTGCAGAAATCTGCACAGACATCTGCTTTCTCTGTTCACAAAACTCACACAGCTGGACTGCTGGAAAAGTGAGGGAAGGAGGTTGACTGGTGCAAATAAAGAATTTCTTCCGAATTCCTTTTCCTCACTCATTCTATCACAAACCTTCCCAGACATTTTTAGCACTCTCTGCTGAGATAGGTGTTTTTAGTTTTCCCTGTTAAAATCTTGCCATACCGATGCTTCTCTATACATTTGTTTCCAACTTGAACATCATTTGTGTTTAAAGTGTTACATCATGCTACATTCATTTCTGCTTCAAATTACTAGACAGGACACAACCACTGGTTGCAAACCTACATACCACACAATCCTTTTTCAAACACTAATATAGTACTACTTTCAAGGACAAGGTACTGACATGAAATTAAGAAACTCCATAATTTTGTAACATAGCTGGTTTTCCTTTAGTACGTGCAGCCAGAAGAGGAAGAATTGCATGTGCATCTTTCTAATATAGAATCCAAAGTTCCACAAAAGAAGAAACAATGACTCCGATATGAAATATGCAGTGCGACAAGTTCTTTTATTTACCAAAGACTTAGGAATGTTCTAAGTTCTTCCTCTGCAGCATATAAAATCACCACTGTGAAAATACCAATAAAGGATAGAATGGCATTTGCAGCAGCTTGGACAATGCTTCTTGCAGGAATACCAAAGTCCTACAGGCCTTCCTCTGCAGAAACTATTTATAAGAGTAAACCATATTGTATGCCTTCCTATCAAAAGTAATGTAGTCCCTCTCCAAATAGAAGAAGGCACCCATGAGCCTGCATGAATCACACTGGAGAGCGTTAATGATGGATGCTCTAAACTCCAGAACTCCTCATAAATCTATGGTTGTTCATAGATTTTTCCCTACAGTAGATCTCAGAACAGACTTTAACTGTGTATCAGAATACTTCTATACCTTACACAGGCCATATTCCTGTTTTACAGATTAGGAAACTGATCTCCACATAAGTAATTTCACCAATGTTACATGAACATTGTTACTGTGACAAAGTTGGGAACAGAATTATTTCCTCTTGCTGCTTTAAGCTCAGGTCCTCCAGTCACCAGTGTTCTCGAGGCCAATGTTAGACCTCATCAAAACTCCTTCAGAACGCAAGCTTAGGCATCACGGATGATTCAGTGCACTTCTACAGTCCCAGATCATAGACATGATGCAAAAAGAAATGTCAATAATATAATTCTTTCTACTTTAAAAGGCAATTTTTTAATATATTCAAGAAATTAGAAAATAGAAATTCATACTCAATACTTTTTTTCTAAGAAGGAAAGAAACAGGTAGCCAAGACAGGTAACATTTGATTTTTGATTAGGTAAACATTGTCACCTAGAAGCCTTTACGGAACCAGTAATTCCACGATAACAACTTCCTGTTGCTGTTCAACATAAAGTGATTCAGTAAAGAGGTAAAAACTGCTCCTTTACAGCTTCATACATGCTACTGTACTGCCTTGTTCAGAAAGCTTCTTAAGTGAGGAAAATCATACTGAAACTAAAGTGCCTGTAATTAGCACAATATAAAGTTCACTGTAAATTCAGTGCATGCAATGAAAAGATCTATCAGTCAAATCATAATAGTAACAGTCATAAGTCTACTACCTACAAAGCTATAATATATCACATTCTCTCATGACCCTATGCCCATATGTTTAGATACTCTAGACCCATGCATATGGAAAAAATTAGGAACTTGTTTTTATTACCATAAATTTCTATACATTTCCATGCTCTTCTAAAGTGTGCACTCACACAGCTGATAGGATGTCACAGAGACTGAAAAGGGATCATCAGTTTGTCTAATCGCATTACAGACAGGGGGAGGGATGCTAAATGAGGCTTAACGGTCGCTTGGCGTTGCCAAAGAGCCCATCAGGTGCTTTCCTGAAAGACCAACTGTGAAATAGGAAGTCCCTTATAACTCATCTGGACACGGCTCCACTCCTGTGCTCCAGCATGGGCCTACTCAGCAGCTGGCAACAGGAGCCTGAGTAATCTGACCAGGTTGCTTTCTGCTGCTTTCATTTTCTTGGATAGAAAAGGAAAGACTATCCCAATTTCTATATGAAAAATACACTGCATTTGCCACAGAAGTAAAACTGAACGTGCTTCATTTCAGAGTGCTGAGAAGGTGATCCTATGCTTAATGAAGTCAATGGAAAAAAAAATCCAGAATTTTTGGTGAGTCCAGGCACTTGAGGCCTTCCCAAATGGCAGTTCAAACCAAAAACATATGAGCTGGTATTTTTTATGAAAAAGTTAAGCTGTAAGTTAAATAACATATTGACAATTTATTAGCTACAGAAAGTCAAATAAAAATGCACTCAAGCAACTAAAAAAAAAAGACAGACGTTAAATCTGAGAATATTTCAGTTTAAAAACAGAGAAAAAATATAGTTAAAATTAAGTAATATGAACTAGAAAGAATGCTGTAAAAGTTACCAAATTTTAGAATCACCATAGTAATTTTATATGYTAAATATGCTGTCACTTTTTTCTACACTGGCAAACAACATAAAAATGGTGGGGTTTTTTGGTTAGGAAAACTTAACTTCAAAACTTTTTTTTTTTAATTTAGAAGTATAAAATTTTTAAACATTTTCTTTAAAGAATTGTCAAGGGTTCATTCATATGTCTGTTAGATTGCTGGAGAATTCTGTTTAGCTGAGGTATTTTAAGCATACCTCTGCACTCTGAAATTTAATTTAGAAAAATAAGACAAAGATAGTATGTCCTCTTGCTTTCAAATAATTAAAATAATTGATTCTAACAAATATATATGTAAAACTACATACTACAATACATACTACAACTGAAAAGTAGTAGCAAGTAGTAACATACTACTGAAAAGTAGTATGAAAGCATTTTTTGGTGACTTTTTATATGAAATTGACAACCAGTTGTTAAATATGGTAGTTCTAGTGCAGACAATGAAATTCTCCAAAATAAAAAAAGCACAATAACGAGACATGTATGTTTTTGGAATAATTTCTATAGAAAAAGCACACATTAGTTTAATCCCAATGAATTTCTACAGGATACTTCCATAGAGGGATATTGCCCAAGATGAAAAATAACACATTTAGCCTTCCTTTAGCAAGTCTTATACCTGCATGCTCTTGAGACTACATTCTTACTTCAGCTAGTAGGTGTTACTTAAATGTGTAATGCAAACCATCTAGTAAGCATTTTCCAAGCTGCTGCTTCTACATGAACAGAAAAATTCAGCATCTGCATGTCACAGCATAAAGATGGTAATTGAAAACCACGTTAGAAGTACAATAAAGCAACTAGAAGGAAATCTGTGGAAGGAGCATGAAACTCCATAGGATCTTACTCCACATCTGACTAAAATAAGAGTTGCTGCCTAAAGTGATAAACTGAACACACTCTGAGAAATATAACATCCAGCGATAGAAAGCTGACCTTACTAAACCTACCCAAAGTTTTTCTAAACATCTGTAACCACTAGAAGTGTTTAGGTGACCTTTTCTTTCCACTACACATTTATGAAATCACTATATCACATTGATAAGGAAATTATTAGAAAAATTAATTCTCAAAACTGTCTCAATTGAGAAAATTGCAAGTTTTACATCCTTATTTGCTGAGTAAAATAGAGCCATCACTTGAAGAATATCACCTTGATTTCTGCTCCACTGACTTGAAGGGAAACCTACCTGTGACTGAATTGTCTTGGATTCCCACTGCAGTCAATTACAGTCACATTAACAGCATGCCTACATCTTCATGCAGAGGATATTTTCTGCATCTTTGGATCACATGCTCTTATTGTGAAATAAAAAGATAAATGCTAATTGATTTTCATACTGAAAAYCTGCAGAAGATTGCATTGAAATAATGTATATCTTCCAAACATATTTAAAATACATTGGTGACACTGGCTATTCCCCGATTAATGACTGCGAGCATATGGTCTGATTTTCAAATTTTTGACTGCCTTCGCACTTAACAGAAAATAGTCTCCTTTTGATATAAAACATAAAGGAATTTTTATTAAGTGATTGAAACGGTATATACAGAATCACCATACAGCACAGCAGTGTAAACTATTGTTTGCCTCAGTTTTTCCAGCAGCTTTCATTAAAAATGTTATTAAATTCCATTTATATCACTCAGAACTCAACAGCAGATGAACACATACTTAAAAAAMCACATACTATTTAAGCATGTTCTTTCGTTGGAAGGTCCTCTCTATTATGTTATGTAAGTATCTTCATATAAACTTCACAGAAATTCATCAGAGGAATATCTGGAAAAAAAGTTGCATTGTGGAGTATTTTCTGCCTACAATTCACCATAAGTAAATTTTTAATATTGCAATTTGACAAAAGTGCCTTTTGCAAGTTTGAGAAATTGTTAGTAAACTTTGATAAAGTTGTATTTCACAAATGACATCAAATATTTCTGATAATAAAGCTTTTAAAACATTCAGAAAGTGCTTCGGAAACATCAAAATGGGAAAAGCAGCATAGGAAATAAAATGATTGATGGGTAAACAATGGTGGGGTTCAATTTTGTGTTTAAATGTTCCAGTGAGAAAAGAACAAAAGCAGTTTAAGAGGAGCTTGTCTCATTTCATTAAAAGATACAATTTCAATAATTTTTTGTTTGTTTTTGTTTTTAGTTTCCTTCAGGGTCACTAATACTGGTCCATTCCAAAGCAGAGGAAGTTTCTGAGATCCTAAATTGGGCAAGTATCTCTACAGAAAACCCTTCTGAGTAGAGCTGCACATGAAGAATTGTCTCCCAGGAAAAGAGACTATGAAAGACCAGCTTCGAATGCAACCTGTTACCCTGAACTTGGTTGTGTGTCACACAACTCCTATCACAGACTATTTATTTCCTCTTCAATGGTGCATCTCTGCATAAAGACACACCTCTGACTTGCAGTGTTATGTTTGGGTAAGTGGTTATGTTTAGTTCCTTTCTAAATGCCTAAGTAACTTGGGCTGAAGGGATCCAACCAGTTTGCGGCACAGGCAACTCAAAGGCACAATGGAAATTTACTCCAGTGGCACAAAGAGCTGGAAACAAGTCTGGAAAGTGGAAAATAAGGAGATTAGTAAGAGAAGAGCAACACAGAAGAGTAGCGGATACCAGGAAGAGGACTGGAAATAATATTCTATGTGGTTACATCAACATCAACCCTTTTTCCATTAAACTTCTTTTTCCGTTAAACTCTTGGGACACTTGAAAGTCCCCTGCTTGTCCTGACCAAGAGTACAGTTTTTCAGAAGACAGTATGATGCTACTGAAAAGATCCCGGTTCAGACCAGCAGGGATTGAATTCTCAAAATGGGCTTTAGCCCACACAAGAGGTTAATGAGGCTGACAAATCACAGCTTATGTAAGGCCTTAAGATACCACATTTAACTGTCAGATGCTTATAACCTAAAATAAATTTTCATAGTCACTCTCACTTAGAAGCCTCATTCTTCTCAGTCAACTACACTAAAGAGAGGATGGTCCAGACCACGTTTCCTTTTATTTAATGTCAGCAGTATTCTCACAATTCCAGATGGTGCACTGTTTTTCACAAAATGCAATTTGTCTTCATGTTTTTATTAATTGCCATTGCTGCTTAGTGTAAAAGCCTTGTTTTAACACCTTCTAACCTGTTTTCTACTTTTCCAACTATACATCATCCTGAAATCAATTTGGACATCTTATTTTGTAACATAACAATGGCTACCACAGTGTCTCCTCAAGTGCTACTACGTGCATTAGCCCAGAAGATATCCCCATGGGTTGCAGATTAAAATCAGTTACAAGATTAGACAGTACACAGACAGGACAGAAATAAATTTGACAATTCCATAATTTCCTGCATCCAGCCAGAAAACTTGGGTTTCAGATAGTTGCTCCATTTCTGGCGGGACTAGCAGTTTGGAAAGCAGTAATTATACTATATCACAGTCTCCTCACACAAGTATTTATTACACCCTTTCTTTTAGGGATTAATTATCCAGACCAAAAAAAAAAAAAAAAAAAAAAAAAAAAAAAGAGAGAAAAAAAGAAAAAAAGAAAATCTACCAGCCCATGTGAATAATACTGATAAGAATTTCTAAAATTTTTTTTTTCATTCCTTACTATATACTAAGAGGAAGCAGATTTAACTGCATAGTGGAAAAAACACCTAATAATGACCATTGAATGCATTTAAAAGAATAATAACTAACTTAGCTTTTCCTGCACCAATTTACTAAGAAGTTAAGCAGCATCAGGGCTATGAGATATTCTAATTCCAAAGTATATCTGTGGCAAACAGAGAAAAGGAAGAAGAGCTCCACATCACAGGTACATCACAGAATACTTTTAGAACCATTCCAGTTTGCCTCACTGCACAACTGCATGAACGAATACACTGCAGCACATCCTCCTATATCTAAAAACACACATCAAGCTTTAATACAGACGGGCTGCAATCTGTATTAAATAAAGATCAATACAGATTGACCGGCTGCACAGATGACATCAAGGCTAGCAACAGCATTTTTTAATTTTTCAGAAGAGACTTGGTGCACCTCTAAGCACTGTAAGGTTGCACTGAAAAAAAATCACCAATCATGATTTCAGAACTGCTGCACAGGGCAGTGCCCGTTTGACTCACAGACCTTACCTGCAGTCCACAAAAATCAGTGCTACTGGACAGCAGTCCTCCTAGTGGGTTTGGGAATTACTTGTAGTGGAGATTAGCTGTGTCTACAAGTAATTTGGTAGCACTACAAGTAATTTGGTAATTTGGTGCACTAGTACTGGATCAAAGGATAACAGAAATGTGTGCAGAGGACTGTACATTTAGACTATTCAAAGTATGGGGTCTTTTCTCTGGACTAGACTTAGCTGGGACCTCTGGAGCAAATAGTCCCAATGTACATCTTGTCAAAGACTGTCCAAAAACTGTTTATATCCTTATTGGGGGTTGGAGAGGTTTTGCCATGTGTTTGAACACACCACAGGGAACCTAGTTTGAACACACCAGTGTTATCCACTGGGATAATATATGGTAGCTGGGAAGAAGCACATGATGTGTTTCAATTCTACACTAACAAAGCAGCTAGTATGAGGTACATGTTCAGAGGTACCCTATTTCAATCTGTTGAGAAAGAATTATCTTGACTGACAGTCCAGGAAAAGAACCAAGGACTTTCAAAGCTCCTCTTTGAGTTCCATGGTAGATTACAAGGGCAACAGTCATTTCACCCAGCACTACCATCTTGCCTACACTGCCCTTGCTTTGAAAATCCAAACATTCTCCATTTTCGGCATGCCAGAACGGTGCCTGGAAATCCTGATACTTAAAACATTTGCAAAGGTCTCTGGCTCATGCCTATTATTCACTTATATCTGGGTGTAGAGAATAAGTTCAGTATTAAGTAGTGTTAATACTACTCAAAGAAGCAATCTTGAAACAAGCTATAAATATAAAAGTCCTTTTTGTTCATGGGGAGTTCAAGTGAGACATAGAAACATCCCATAGACAAAAAGGATTCTGTCAGACCTTCTGAGACAGCTTAAACATTGACTTTGCTCAGCACTTCTCATCTGGAAATGGCCACCTCAAAGAACTGGTCTGATATTTTAGAAATCTAGAAATGTCACATTTAAAACTTGGGAGGGGAAGTATGCTAGCACACAGCGGCGATATGGGCTGCAGGTCAGGCCTATTCTCACCGATCGGAATTCATGACTACTCTGAGTGAAAATATCCATTAGCTAATGACATACAGCACACATCTGGATATGAAATTGCTGAACTTTCTAATAAAGATATTTACCATCACATTTTAAAAAACAGACTAGTTGGAAATGTCATAGCTCTCAGTTCAACTTAAAAATTCCATTGCTGGTTTCCAACCAAAACAATTTGCTATATAAATAGATGCTTAAACATGTGGCTTTCCCCCATTCCCCTACCTCCCTAAGATAGCAGAAATGCTATCTACAGAGATTTCTCCCCAAAGTACAGAGAAACTTTAAGTGTATTTTGCAGAAACTTTTCARTAACAAGTTTTTGCACTACTTCTCTAGCAACTAGCATAGCATTTCCAAGAGCTGCAGTGCCCTAGTCTGTGAGGATGAAATTGCCTAGGCAGAAGAGACTGTGTATGTCAGGAAGATATAAATTCAGCCGAAATCAGCACTGCCTTTGAATTCTACACCAAAACTGTGGTGTATTTCTTTCAAGTTAGAATCACATTTTTAATAACATGAGGGGCTGTTTCGAGTGGAAAGTGAACAGTTTTGCCTTTTCAGATGTGAATATTTTTACTCCACACTGCTATGATTATTCAAACATCGTCAGATGGCCAATGGAAGAAAGTCTAGCCATAAATACTGGATCAAAAACCTCAGTTACAGAAGCTATTTGAATGCTATACCATATTGGAAGCACATATCTGTCACAGAAATCAATCCCAAGTAATATARATTCATATATTCCTCTGAGACAGCGATAACAAAATTAAACACTTTTTCTTACACATTTTATTACAACACAATGTTTTCCTCATATCTTTATGAATAACTAAGCTCAATTCCAGAAAGAGTACTCAGGATGTTAAATTCATTTTAGGGATTATTTCAAAGTTCAAATCTAGTAGTTGGATTTCAAAAACCCATGCCTACAGTTTATCAATAGTTCACAAGCATCTTCTTTTCTGCTCGTTCAGCTATTTATGTTTCTGGATTTTTGTTGTTCCATAATCACCACCACCCTGGCCAAGTAGAGCACCTTTGCTCCTATCTCATGCCTAACCCTGTCTAAGATTTGCAGTGCAGGAATCCATGAGATAGCCAGTTCATAAAGCAGTTTTCACTGCACACCTACCTTTCCCTAAATATTGAAGTCAGTATAAAATACAGCAGCCACACTTAATATTAATAAACATGATCTGTAGTACCACACATCTTTATATAATGGGTTAGCTCCTAAACATATGCACTGCCTTCCAACTGCAATCTTCATTTAGTTCTACATCACCTTATACCTTTTCAACATATCGTCTCGGATGCCAGTGTAACTTTCCAATGGCTAAGGAATGTCTCAGTATGACTAGTTCACTTGGATCAATGTTCTCTTTCACTCATGCTACTGAGTGTACTGAACTGCCACTTCAGTCTCACATTTGTTTACTTCCTTATCCCCTCTCCACATATAATGAATCTCAGTAATTTGGCCTTTTATTCTTATGCTTTTCTAAGTATTTACAGCCTTATATTTCTCTCTCACTGGCAAAAATGCTTGCCTTTTATCAACTTCCTCTTTAGAAGTCATGACATAACGGTCTCACCTCCTTCATTCCAGCCCTTTTCCACACAGCCACAGAAAGGTGTGTTTTTCCCTCCTCCTCCCTTGACTCAGATTTCAGGTCCTTATGTGAAATCTTCTGGCCCAGTCTTGTGTTCAAGGCACTGAATAAATTTGTTGTGGGATAAAATATAGGGTTTCTCTTTAATCAAAGCTGCAATTTTTAAAATTAGCTTGAAATTTTAGCAATGTCTGGATAAAATGGAAATGCAAACTAGGTATCTTTTTCCTCTATAAAAATTCCTGCTCTTATATTTCTATATAAGATAGGATTGAATTGTAATGCTTACTTTCAGTACTAATGGACACACAGTTTTTCTGTATCTACATGACCATTAAGGTTTCTTTTAGCAAGAAATATGGTCTCAAAACTAAATAAAAGCAAGTATTTTTTAATACCTGTCTAGGCCAACAGTTATTAATGATCAACTGTGAGCTGTTATTATCATTTTACTGTATTTTTTAAGCAAATAAATAGTACTGCATGTAAGAGAGAAGCTGCTTCAGAAGAGAGCTGGGACTGTTTAGCCTGGAGAAGAGAAGGCTCGGGGGGATCTTATTAATCATAAAAATAGCTAAAGGGAGGGTGTAAATAAAATGGAGGCAGTCTCTTCTCAGTGTGTGCAATGACAGGATGAGAGGAGATAGGCACAAACTAAACCACAGGAAGTTCTATTGAATATGAGAAAAAGATTTTTTACTGTGAGGGTGACTAAGCACTGCAACAGGCTGTCTGGAGTGGTTGTGCAGTCTCCGTCTTTAGAGATATTCAAACACTGTCTGGACATGAACCTGCACAAACTGCTCTAGGGGATCCCGCTTGAGCAGGGGGATGAGATGATATCCAGAGCTACCTTCCAATGCTAAACACTCCATGATTCTGTGAGAAGAAAGCTGTGGACCAACTATTTTTAAGTCCTTCCAAGCTACCCAACAGCCTGAGATATTAGTTATGCAGTAGTTCTGGAAGCAAAACAAGGAATTGCTGTCCAGAAAAGCAAAACTTGAAAAACTGTTTAGTTTACTATGCACAGTGAAGGTTCCTGAGGAAGAAAGTACGTGTGCAAATGAGCAAAAAAGAGCATTCAGGAGCACTCACACAAACTAAGGCCTTATCCTTAGGTGTGCTACCATTAATTAATAGTAAMTACGGAGTTTCTACAAAAGTTGCCAAGTCTTCACTTCTGTCGGCACAAATTGTCACTTGATCACAGTCGGGAAGAACCACACAAATAGTTCACAGGATACATAGCAGAATGATGAACAGTTTTAGAGGAAGAATAAAATACTGCACAGACGAGCATCTAACAATACAAAAGRGAGCAGTAAGAAGAGCATCTTTCTCTCAAACCTTAGTATTGTTTTGTTCTTTTTTTTCTTTTCTGTAGTTTTATGTTTTTGTTTTCCCAATTACTGGAAGAAGAGACATACTGAACCTGTTCAATCCTCTTGTTGTTCAAGTTCAACACTGAAAAATCTGTCAAACAAGAAAGAACCTGTCTGTGGACAAATTATTCTTGCAGTTTTAGAGGTTGTATCCAGAAACTTTCCCTTTAGCCACTGAAAGCCAAGTGAGTGATTCTGCCCCTGGGAAGGTGTGGTCATAGGCAATCACATAATATTAGCATTCAACATATCCATGAGTGATCTCATCTTTCTACAACCCCAGGGTATTATTGTTTTTCTACTTTTCTAGCACTCTGTCTGAATTGGCACTGCAGTTATTACCCGTGTTAGCCAAAAGTTTAAACCTTCAGAAATTTTGTGCTGATGTGCAGAAAGAAGCACCCATACAGCCTCTCAGGAAAGCAGTCACGGAGGTCTTCTGTTTCTACATATCTTCATGCATGTGTAATAGAGTTCAAAGACACAGTTGGATAGTGTCTATTTTGATAAGTTTGAAGCATTTACCATGCTATTAAACAATAAAAATTTGTTTCATAAAAACTTATGCACTGAGTATTAAAAACCCAGTAACAACTATCCATTTGACATCAAATAATAGCTTTAAATAAAGGTCTCACATAAACAAATATTTTTTTCTCATACGTGCATGTGAGTGCAAGTGCACAGCCAGGCCAGCTTCAGGAGCGTTCGTGCACTTTCTTAACATCTCCTGCGTAGGTGTGCGTTTGGGATCTCCTGACTCACAATTTAGGCTGTTAACTTCTGAAGTGGGACACAACTTTTGTTTTGGCATTGGATGGTTTATGTCACAGAAGCAATTCAATTACAACTGCAATGAAAAGCCGAAAAAGTGTCCAGCAGGAATAGTCTTGCTTTTAGGACTTTGCTTATCCACATGTTATAAAATTACACCAATTCCAAGCAGTTCTACCTTCAAGGTTCCCCATCACCCTCCTCATGTACAGACTCCCTCAACAGACTGAAAAACATGCTGTGGTATGGAGAACTCCCCCCTTCAGTTACTGGTCCAATCCCAATCTGCCTGTTTTATGATATCTGATTGGTTCAGAACACAAAGTCACCATATAGGCAAACGCTAAAAAATAAACAACCGTTCTATTCCCCTTTCAAAATACAGGAGTTCTTAAGTGACTCTATGATATCAAGTGGTCATAGGGTGTTACAGTTTTGTCAATTGGGAACTGGGCAATGACCATCTGAATTTTAATTTCATCTATGTTTTCAGCAAAGATCTTAAGAACCATTCCAAACAATGCCTGCGATATAGAATCACAGAATCACAGAACGGTTAAGGTTGGAAGGGACCTCTAGAGATCATCTAGGTCCAACTCCCCTGCTCCAGCAGGGTCTTCTAGAGCACATGGCACAGGGTGGCATCCAGGTGGGTTTGGAAGATCTCCAGAGAAGGAGACTCCACAACCTCTCTTGGCAGCCTGTTCCAATGCTCTGCCATSCTCACAGTCAGGAAGTTCTTCCTCACATAGAGATGGAACTTCTTTTGTTTATTTTATACACATTACCCCTTGTCCCGTCCCCGGCCGCTACTGAGAAGAGTTTGGCCCCATCTTCTTTTAATAACATGAATTCCAGTTTGGACAGGAGTCCCTGGTCCTGGGGAAGAGAAACCAATACCACAAAGTGCCACGGGAAGCTGTATTTCACATATAAGACACACAGATCTCCAGAGACATATAAGAGCTTTATTTATCTGCTTTGCATTTATACTACTGAAGTTTATTTGCCCTACGGTGTATTTTATCAAACTAAATGCAATTTCAATGTGTTTAACATTGAATGAATTCTTTAAATCCAACCTGTTGGCACTTCTCTCCAGGCTTGTTCTTACCATTCTTAATATAGCATATAAGAAAAGCGAAGAGGAGAATAAAGACTAGGATATCAGGAAAACCCCTGTTATAAATTGTGTGTGCTACCACCTGCATTAATGCCTTTTAAAAACAGTGTATGTATAGTAAAATGTATATCTAGTGATAAGTTTAACCCAGAAGAGGTCTATAGGCCTCTATCTAGCATTTTCTAGTGCTGCCTGTATTTATTTCATTTTTAAGTTAGGTTTAAAGAGTGATAAATATACAAAATTGCCTAACAGCTCTTCTTTTGTGAGAAGAAAAGAGAGAGAGGGAGAGCGAGAGGGAGACAGGGAGGACTTAGTTCTACCTCCACTCTGCCACTGCCATTTTAAAGAAAAGTCTCTCCTCAACCCTGTACAAATAGCCTTCTTATTTAGGCTTGGACCGCAGGTGAAAGGCAGGACAACAGTGGAGCCCATTGATTATATTTCACCTGAGATGACACATCTGTGGTGGACGCCATGCTAGAGGGAAGTGTCATTGTTACTTACTGATTGAACTATGTTTGATTCCAAGATGCCAAGTTTCCTATCTTGGAGGCAGCAGGTTCTTGAGGACTGTTTCACAGACTAATGCAGCGCAATATCAGGCAATTTTAGTAAGCCCCCATTTCCTTTCTTAATTTCAAAAGAACCAGTCAACAGCTACAAACAGAATTCAAACTATTAACGCATCCCATGCGAGTAYGGCTGAATAAAAAGCAAGTAGGCATTGATTCTCTCCTTTCTTTTATTTGTAGAAAGGATGAGAAATAGCACTGTAGGTAAATGCTGACCAAATATTGACTTTTTTATTAAATATAAGAAGTTTTGCAATTAACAATGATAAACCAGTGGTGGGAAGATCAGACCCTTCCTAGCACCCCCTTCTACGCTTTTTTTGTAATTTGGGGAAAAGAAGATTCAGAAGTGTGCCAATAGGGGCAGCTGGATGAAGAAAACGAGGTTGCCCTTCAGATCTGAACTCTGTAAAATAGTCAGCATAAGAGCTCCAGTGAGCTCCCACACAAAGGCCAGATGGTTTTAAAGCCCACAGATTGAACTCTGGAAGGATAAATATTCTCAAGCATTGTCTAGGAGAGTTTACATGAATCAAAACGGTGCCAAGGAGCACAAGGAATTTAACTGCACTGAATGAATATCCTAAGTCTGAATTGCCCACACCTCGGCTCCATTTAATTTGCTAGGATAGATGCAAATGTTTCCCAGCTGAATCTGGATGCTGGTGCTTGGCTCCTCAGAATAGAGAAGAAAGCCAGTGTTGGTGCCCTGGCAGTGTGCGACAGTTTCAGCAGCCCAAGAGAATACTAATGAGCCCCATAGAAAATTGTCATTGGGCACATAGTCATCTGTGCTGAGCCCTGCTGGAGGTCGTAGGGTCCATGAAGTCTCAGAGGGGAGGTGGGGGAAAAAAAAAAAAAGTATCTTGTAGGGGACCCGAAGATAATTCAAATGAAGATCTCTCTAGACCTAACTGTACTAACGAATGACTTCTTGGGTATGGCTGTAAGCAGGGCAGGAGGAAGACATTTGTAGAGTTGGAATGGAGGGATGGTCAAAATGGAAATAAAACATGAATTCTCTTGCACCTGGCAAATATAAATCTCACCAAATCTCTCTTCTTCACAGAAGTGAAGAATGAAGGGAGAAGCAAAGAAGTAGCTAACTGGAGGGAAAAAAAAAACACCCAAAAAAMCAGAGAAAATGTTGTTACTGCTACAAACCCCTAAAAATTGGGAGAGTTAATGCTACCTAATACTGAAAACTTCTGCCTTCACAACTGCCTTAAAAAAGATTATTTGAGTGGTTGCTTGATGAGAAGTTAGGACTTCTCCTATCATCTCTGGGAAAAGCCTTGCAGATACTCCTGGTTCCGTAAGAAGGAAAGAACAGTCTCCTGTCTCTTTTTCTAGAAGAATTTACTTAAGTTTGTTGAGATGTGCTAACTAAGTATATAAAAATACAAATCTATATTGAGCACTAGGATCCTAAAGCTTTTCCGTGTTACATCTGCTCACTTTATAACTAAAAAAAGCACTATATTTTCACTATTTTTCTATTTCACTGTTTTCTAAACAGTGACACCATGAAAGCATTTGAACTCTGTTCTGATTTGTGCACCAGCCATGAGTTGCCAGCTGAACTCCAACTGCAGAATGCTAGTGTCTGGCGAATGCAGCCCTGCAAACATGCCCTCTGGTCACCCGCCCCCACTCCGAGTTTTAAGAAACTGAATCTGTAAGAGAGGAAGAAACAGAGATGGAGAGAGTAAAGAGAATGAATTAAACACAGAATTCCCAGGATGCCATGTTTAGTCACTCTTCTAAATATTAACATACTTTGGAAAGAAATGTTTGCATGCATGGCAGAGAAATAGCCTTGTAGTTACTGCCCTTCTGTAGAACACCCCACAGGAGTCCCGCAGAAAAAGGAACACATCTCATCTCTTGAGCTGTCCTGTTATGAAAAAAATGCTTACTGAGACAAATTGTGAAGGATTACAATGACTGCACTGTAATCTCTGAATTACTGCACTGCTGATTCTTACTTCAGACTTCTAAGTCTACAAAGAGGCACAAAGCTTGGCCCGAAGGTTAAGTTTCAACTAAAATGCTACATACTTGTGTTGATTTCATTATGTGAACTTGTAAGAACCAAGGAATAAACATACTGGAAATTTTACCTAGGAATCTAAGAATCAGACTGCAAGCAAATGTTTTTGATACAGTTTATGATACAGTTATGATGTTTATGATACTGTACTGATCTAGTAGAGTACTTAGTTACAATCAAGGAGAAGAGCCCTGCTGTTTCAGGCACAATGGGCAATGCTTCTAAACACGGACTACTACAGCCCTGAGCAGGTAGACGGTCACTAGAGTTTCTGACCTCAGTGAAGAGAGAGGGTCTTCTACAGATGTTACTGCTCTCCTTTAAATACAGGGAAAGCCTATGGAAAATAAGAATATCCATAGCAGTTGAGAAAACACTTTTCCACTTGCACCTTTCCAAAGTGTTAAACAAGTAGAGTTTTTTCTTTTTTTTTTTTTTAATTGAATTTAGTATAAAAACTGGGACCTAACGTATACTCCCACACTGGTTATAATATAAATAAAACTAGATCTGTATCTTACTCAACTTTTTTTGCTTCACGTGTCTTAAACCTGACTTGAAGAAACATCAACACTGTATATTTCACTGCTTAATATGAAGAGGTGAATGTTTATGTAATCTCCATATCTGTTCAGTTGTAATTAGGCTGCCAACCAATGTAACAGCCATACTATTTTTCATCAGGAGTTTTGCAATTCAGATACTTACGCAGAAGAAACAGGATGGACACAAGGCATTCACTGAAAAGTCTTCTTGCCTTTTCACCCAATAATTGGGGATCTCTAATACATCCACATTCCTTACCATTTCCCCTCCTATATAAACAATTAGTTCCTTTTCTTTTAGCATTGAATTCTGTGTGATACAAAGAGAAACATAAATCAAAAGAATATACCTATGCATTCCATTCAGGTCAGTGTAATGTTAAAAATTAAACAGGTTGTCATTTCCAGTTTTCCCATTCTTATAACTAAGCTCTTCAAAGAATGTCGTCAGTTCTCCTTGCCTCCTCCTCTGTCTTTCTGGTGGCTTACCACAGACGACTGTCATTTGACTTACAAAGAAATGGTCTGGTGACTGGTTGTTATATAGTTATTCAACTACATACCATGACATAAACACATTCATGATTTTCACAATATCTGTAATGTTTCTGTTTCTTGTTAAGGAATGAGACAGAGACACAGGTGGTTCTCCTAAACATGAGCTCACATCTTCAATGTGAAAAAAAGCATTCACTGCACTTCAAGGCAGCAAATTTAGTAAATACAATAGCTGGAAAATGGATTAAATGTAAAACAGACATGACATCTACCTCTTACATCTAGGCAAGGGTTTATCCCTATGCACATACCTTCTTTGTGGATGTATATTCTTCATTGTTTTGTTAGAGTTCATATTTTGTAAATTCAGAGAAAACCAGTATTCCCATACAGAAAGATCAGAGAGCTTGAAACAACCAGCTATGGTGTTTTTCTAATCTGTACACTTCAGTGTTAAATGTAAATAACACAAACATAGCCATAAATGACACGCTTGCTTGGTAAATAAAATGCAAGTTCCAGCCTAGCTCTTCTTGAAGTCAGTGGATAGTCTTCCATCCAGTTCGAAGAAACAGAATTAAAGCCACCAGGCTTGTCTATGTTCCCATTTCTACTAATTTTGTTTTTGTGTGTTTTAAATACGCTAGTAAACTTCCTGCAAATTATTGTCTGGTTTAAACYATGTTTTGTTTAGCTTAGGTCAAGCAAGTGAAATAAACTATATTGAAAAAGGCTTCCTTTTAATAATCTAACAGTGAATGCATTTTTTTTTCCATACTTTTTTTTTAAAACATATTATCATATATTTTACTGATACAGCCACTTTGGTAAATATTCCTGTGATGACAAGACCTTTCAATCATATTTAGACAAGTGTCTGTCCYGTATACGACATGAAATTTGACTAAACCAATTAATTTTTCTCATTACAAGAGTGAGTGAAAAAAAGCCATACTATAAAACCTTGATGAGCCAACAAATTAAAAATAAAAAATCATATACAGGAAATCATGATATTGTTTGAAAATGATGATCACAATAATTATTAGCAAAGTCTAAGACAGCACTGTATTATTTCTAGTATAGAGGATTTAATTCTCTCACTAGTTCCCATTGAAGTAAAACAATGAAAATGAAAGAATATTGCTTGAAATCTTTTCAAGTTTCCATGAGGGATGAACTCTTGTCTTAGAACTGAGCACAGTTCTAATATAGCAACTACATTTTACAAGACAGAAATGCTGCTGGTCTCTAAGTCAGCTTGAATATGAGGCTACCTAACCAATATCTTTAAGAGTCTGCCTTAAATACTTACATACATAGATACTTTACCTTGATTCTAGTCTTCACTTTGCATTCTTAAAATCAGGACCATTACTCTGGAAAGCAGGCACTTGGAGTAAACTAAACTAATGATTTAAGAGTCTAAATGCCTTGAAAATCTTGGCTTACACTGTTAGTACCTATTTAAATATTGTTCAGCCTCCTGATTTCCCTTTCTTCCTTTTTAATTATATAAGCAGTAAGTATACTGTGACTAAACCTTTAAGCCAAAAGAGAAGAATAAAATAATGGACACTAAGGTACACAAAGTTCTATTGCTATTTTTCTTCCAATGCCAGAGGATTAGTTATTTATATATTCTCAAATTCCAAATAGCTTTGTAAGAGAATCATTTTGGTATCTACTATCGCTAAAGAAAAGCCCAAAACTAGAGCTGGTTATTTTCACGAACATGAACAAAAAATTCTTGGGCAGCTGCTCAACTCCCTCTTCTTGAGTCAGACAAACAAATCTGTTTCTCCTCTCCTGACTTCTAGTTTCTACAAAGCTAATGCAAAAACTGACAAACTTACTGAATTACTGTAATTGTTCAGGAGTTAGACAGTTCAGCTATTTAGTGGTCTGGTGATCTATTCTGCCATCTGAATCTCTGAATGCCTTCGTTTTCACCATCCATTACTTCTCATATAAATAGACCTTTTGTCTACCATCTAGCAGTAGATATACCATGTGATGCTGATGCCTAGTTTACCACACGCATAACCTCCTCTTTTACAATGACCTCACAGCATTAACAGCTTTTGTTTTCACATGAGATAAGCTGCCATAAAAATCACTCTAGGAAAGTATTTATTTGTCCATAAGCATTTTTTTAGAAATGAAAATAATTATTTGTGTCAAGCCCTTCTAAAGGATTTCAATTACAGAAGACTTGGAATTACCTGCTATTTTGGGGAGAGCCGTTTTGGCTTAAAAGTTGTTAGAAGTATTGAAAGTTTGAATGTGTGTTATTTGATTAAACATTCATTAAGTTATACAAATTTCTATACTATGCATATATATACATATTTCTTTGTCTTCTTTATTCTGTTCTTTCCCTAGTTAATTTGTTACAAGTAGGAGTGTTCTTCTATTTGCTTGCTTGGTTTTGTTTCCTAGGCATGGACAAGTTTCCATCTTCAGTCCATGGCCACAATCATGCAGTAAATGGGATCTCATATTCTTACTGAAGGGCTTCTGACTCTGGTCCAGAGTTCTTACCTTTGCAATTTTCCTGGAGTAGAAAACATATTGGTTTGAAACTGAGCTTTCTAAATGGAGGTATTTTACTCCTTTTATTTTCTGGGACATGCTGTAAGTACTATTGAACATACATATACTTTGAGTATGTAGCAAGTGGTACTTAAATATGTACAGACTACACTTTTTATTACTGAAGACGGCATAACTTGTGGAGAGTTGGCATTGTCCAGATTACCGCAAGGATAAATGCAGAAATTAAGAAAGGAAGGAACAAGTAACTAGAACTTTGGGTGCTGTGGAGGAGGCTAAATTATCCCTCAGACTATCGCATCTGATGAGAGATGTTGCCTGAACCTAGCTAGAGCTTTGGAAGGAATGGCTACCAGTTTCTTTCAGCTTTTACTGCATTTTGTAACTTCAACTCACCAGCTAGAGCATTCCTGCACTAATGGGAACAATCCATTGAGAGTCTGACTTCAAGTCAATATTGTTCTTCCTGTTCTGGCTCAGATCAGTTAGCCAAGAAGTTAGGTGACCTCATACATATTAAATGAAATATTTAAGCCTGGCTCCACACAAAACTGTGCAAAATATCACCAGAGTTTTACACAATTCCTGCCTATATACTCAAGATACAAAAGAAACCCATCCAGTTATGTCTACACAGTGTTCCATGCAGACACATTGTCACAAAAGGACAGATACTCATCAAGTTTTTCATTTGCGAAAGGCCAGGCAGTTTTGGTACTCTGACAAACAGTACCAGCCACAATTGCCACCAGCAATTCCCTTCCCTGTATTCATTGGACAACTTTTCATTTACTCTACTGGGATGGTCAAAATCTTTATCTACATTTGGATTCCTTCTCCCTAAAATATACACAAGAAACAGTGAAACTATTCCAAGAATAAATCCTAGAACATGAAGTAGAAAACAGTTTCACTCTGCTCTGTGGACCACTTACCAGATCACTGCTACTTGAACTTCTACTAATTCACACAGTTACTGTGCATCTCTTTTAGAATATTTCAAATTATTTTGGGTACCAGATGAAAATAAAGAACATGCCTATATATCTAAGTGGCTGAATATCTGACTGTGACCTCCATGGAGCACAGTATTATCAAGCAATCAATCCTCATTCAGTCTAACAAACATTGAGTCACTGACACTTTGGATTCCCTTTTGGTAATTGAGGAAAGAAGGGGAGACAAGTTGATGCTAGTTTCATCTGCAAGCTAACCAAATGACTCATGTTCATTTCAAGCTTTTTCCTACAGCATTCCATAAAACAGAAGTGGTCCAATCTTCTTTATTTTCTGAAGTTTTTAAACGTACACCTTCCCTGCCTCTTATAGACTGATGTCATTTTGCATGAATTACACACAAAACAAGGTTATTAATTGACTTATCCTGATATTGAGAGGTTACTTCAGAAGAAAACCTTTTAGGTTAACAGAATACAAACTGACATAATGTACTTCTACAGCAGTATCCAGGAAAGTAGGGATAGAAAAATCCAAACAGTAAAAAAAAGATATCTCTGATTTTGACTGAATACAATCCGGTCCACCTTTAATTTTAACCAGTTTTTCAGGGTTCGGTGAGGGAGACACATCACTGACAACGTAAGCCTGATTTCAATTATGCAATTAGGATTGATTAAGAGATAAATGACCTTACTGAATACTTTGTTGTCGGTGTATTTTCTTTATCAGATACCATCTATAATTTGACTAAATGCTTCTCCTCAAAGAGATCTTTTGCACAACATGTATTATTAAACAGTAATTTTTTCACATAAGATAGTCCAACAAGTTACTTCAAACTACATGATGGATAAAATCAAAAAAAAACATTGGAGAGGAGAGGAGGGACAGAGAGAGGGAGAGCAACTGTTCCTTAACCAGGAAATAATGACTATAATAACTAAAAGGAAACAAACTAGTAGGGTAATTTTCTTCTTTTTTTATTGTGATGCATTACTTGAGCTAATGTATGTGTTAATATAATCACAAGGTAGCATTAAACAAAATAAAGACTATTTCAGTAGAATCTCCTGTAGATATGTGGACTTTCCCATCTGTATTCCTGATTTGCAAGTGAGATACATGACGGGACCCACTGAAGCAAAGAAGATTTTTTTCCTACTCCTCTCTATGCATGAAGCAGCAAAGTTGCTGAGGAATGCAAAGCGTCCCATTGTTTTGTCACTGTTACCCTTTCTACATCCTCAGAAAATGTGAAATTATATTACATTAAATGACTGAGTTCTTCATAAGTATGCTTCATATAGAAGCATAATCAGACTATTTAACAGGCCTGACACTGATGACTGCAGTCTGTTTTTTTTTTAATTTCCAAGGCAAAGTTGACATGACTTAAAGAGAACTCAGCATGAACAGGGACTTTAAGGATTAGACCTAATATAATAATAAATTATAGTATCCTACAATGCATACTTTTTTTTTATTATGAAGGGTCTCAGAGTGTGTGTATATGCATGTAATTCAGATATCTACCAGGCTGGGAATTTTCTAGAGACATATTATTTCATTAGAAAACACCAGTTCATTCTGGTACATTTCATGTACTAGATTAAATTTTCTGTTAGTGAGAACAATTCCCCAGATCAGTCAATAGCTCAGTCTTTAGAGCACTCATCTATGCAGTGGGAGGCTTGACTTCAAAATGCTCCACGTTCTGCCTGGTATTCTTTTCTGTTCATGTTATTATACTTTGCATAGTTAATTACATGTTCACTGGGCTGCAGAAATGTATTTTTACACTCTGCTGATTTGGACACTTGTCTAAGAATCAGAAGACCGAAGTGAAAACTCCCTATTCTGTCCAATTTATTGGAAAGACTTTAAGCTGTTTGAACACCTGCGTGAATACACTGCCCCGTAAGCTATTTTGGGATTTATCCTATGGGGTTTTTTTTATCCTTACCTCACACATATTTCAGAAATTCCCTTTTACAGGGATGTGCAGAGAATCAAATGAGAAAAGAAAAGAAAAGAAAAGAAAAGAAAAGAAAAGAAAAGAAAAGAAAAGAAAAGAAAAGAAAAGAAAAGAAAAGAAAAGAAAAGAAA
>PTEX01000115.1:2143457-2156193 GCA_003342815.1 Eudromia elegans | reverse complement strand
GGAAAGGAAAGGAAAGGAAAGGAAAGGAAAGGAAAGGAAAGGAAAGGAAAGGAAAGGAAAGGAAAGGAAAGGAAAGGAAAGGAAAGGAAAGGAAAAAGAAGAAACTTATTTTGAGCTCTCTCCTGAGAGCTCTTGTGCTACCTGGAGTACAGTGTGGCATCTTGAACAGCAGATCAGTGGTTGACTTCAACATAGGACTCATATGACTAGATTGTGGAGGCCAGAAACTTAGAAACTTCAGCCTATCATGGTTGGTCTACCAGGTTTCCACCTGGAACAACATGCACMTCTTTTTCATTCAGCTTCTTCCTGGAAGATGTAATGTTCGTTTGTTGCAGGAACATGGCCAGAAATTCCCCACTTTCATTGTTCCTTCCATTCCTCAGTTAAAACAAGCAAGCAAGCAAGCAAACAAACAAACAAACAAACAAAAAACAGCAGAGATCTGTGGGATGTTCTGTCCCTCAGAGCATGGCTAAAATCAAAACATTTTCTTTCTAATACATGTACACAGTTTTAAACTCTATCTTGATGCATCCCTGAATTCATGACTGTCAGAGCTGGTATTCCAGGTTTTAAAATATTTTTACTTGGTTTGTGTTTTCAAGCTAATCTTTTAAGATCAGAAGAAAATAATCATAATATTCAGATATTTCTAATTGAAATAGAGAGCCACATATTTATCATGGGAATCTAGCAGCTGGCAGTTCAAGCACTATTATCAGTATTTTATTTCATCTTATTATATAATAAAAAGTCAGTTTTGTTCTGTTATTTCTTTAAAAATGAAAATTTGGGCTGGGAAACAAATTGAAAAATCAGGTATGTAAAGGTCACTGTATTCCATGAGTCAAATATTTTATATATACACATACATGTATATGTGTATATATATCTCTATATATACACAGAAATGTAAGTGTATTGTTTTTCTAGCAGCTTGTCCTTTTTGAATTCTGCACAGGTGTATATGCCTAAAGCTGTTTTGATTACYACCATTCAACTAACATATATATTCACAGTTTCAAGCCTAAATCTTACTTTCACTTATAAAAATTTTCATATTTTTCAAAACACTTAATAAGTTCTGTCTGTTGGTGTTTTTTCTCCCTACGTATTTCCTCCATTTTTATTGTGACTGTGTTGTAATAAAAATACCTATTAAGCACATTCCATGAATGTAGTTAGATCTTGAACTAGAAAAAGCATTGCATTAGTTCTTTTCTTTTTTATGCTATCTTAAAAAAATAAAAAAAACCCCAGAAAGCAGAAATGGAAATTTCACAATGAAATAGTATTTGCCTCTAAGAGTGAAACCTCTGCTAAACCTAAAAGGCAAGTACTTCATTCATATCACTTACTGTACCATTAGAAAGTTTTTTTCAAGGTAAAAATCTCTTAACGTAAGTTAAAGGTGAATCAGTAAATATTCTTAGTGGCCTCAACGCCAGATGGGACAACTTTGGCTTGGTTCTAATCCTGTCTGCTGCTATCTTGCTGACTGATCTTGTTTAAGTTCCTTCATTTCCATGTTGTATTTTTGCCTTTTGAAAAACTGAAACTTGGAGTACATACTTTTTTAATAAAATGTTCCAACATCTATGTACATGAGCTGCATAGACAAGGCATTTTACAAGCATTTAAATAATCAAGTAGCTTTATATTACTAGTAASCTTTACATGTGGGCATAGATAGAGCATGGAGCTATCATAGGAAGGAAAAAAAATATTTCTGTGAAGAACAGAAACTCCTACATCCAATTCCTCTTGCTGCTTAGTTTGGCAGAGCTGTGCAACGGAAAGACACATTCACATCACCAGAAGAGCCCTGCACAATGTAGCAACAAAAAGAATTTCCACTCACTGCCGAATGAAGTGTCAAAAGCAAGTAACGCAGCTAGAAAAATAGTGGAGGATTTTTTTTCCTGTTCCTATTTTTCCTTTTTTCAACCGAGTYCTATCAATATAATTCATCCACGGTATATGAATTTTAACAGATGATAATAACATAGACAAAAAGCATTTTCTCCAACTCTCACTGTCTTCTTTACAATTAGAGGAGATGCCTCAAGAAGAAGGTTTAGCAAGTAAACATAAATTTACAGATTATTTGACATACTTGTCAGTCTTTTTTGCCCAAATGGAGTAAGAGCTTCAGAAACCCTAGTTCCAATACTTAAAAGGAAAACCTGGCAGTATGCCACAGTCAAAAAGAGTTCACTTTCTAGAAACACTTTAGGCAGTAAACACCTAAAATTCTCCTAATTTTTTCAAGGAAAAAAAAAAAAGGGCAACTGGATGGGATTCTTCTAGAAAAGACTATTATATATGGTGCCTAGTTTTCAGACGACTAGAATATTCACAATTCTAATAGAATACTTCACTAGTTAAACAGGTGAAAATCTGTATTAGAAAGAATTGCATCAAAAACAGGGRAAAAAAATGACAAAGGAAAGATCCACCACCTTAAAGAACAACCAACCAAATTATTTTCCATTAAGTCAGACAAGTTTTGAAAGCAACTAAATCAGCTCCTTCTGTCTAAGACACTGTTCTCATATGTGGTTTTAAGAACACTGGATGACAGCAAGTTAACCTTAATTGTTCCTCATTTAGCTTGCACCACTCAAATAACACATCTGCTTTTCTAGATACAACATCTTCATACATTTTCCCCCTTGCACTGGGAGGAAGAACGGTATTTGTCTACTAATTTTGCTCTCTGTACTTGAGAAATGTTCTTCATCATAYAGAACATGGATGCAATTAAAATAACCACATCGAGATTCGCTGTTCTGTTTCTTAACAGACAAAGTTAACTTGAGTTGACTTTGTCCTTATCAAAGTGGAACAGTTCCTTCAACCAAGTTCAGCTGAAATGCCATGCCTGGTACTGCACACATCACCAACAGACAGCTTTAAGACAGATGAGACAATCCAGAAGATAAAAAGACAGACGAGGACTTTAAGAAACAGGATTTATGTGGATTGGGAATAAAATTGACTGAAACGGCCATTTTTATTCACAGAAGAAAAGGCTAAGGAGATACTATAGCAACCTTTGATATATTTAAAGATGGTTATTAAGGCAGCAAGTGGTTGCCCACTCTTTGCCATGGCATGATGTAGCAGAATTAATCTACAAAAAGTGAAAGTTTGGTTGGTTAGGTATTATTGAAAGTTTGTTAACCATAAAAGAAGATTTGCAGTTAAGCAAGTTACCTAATAAAACTGTAGAATTCTCATCACTAGAATTCAAAATCCAACCAAACAAAAAAGCCTAACAGTATAGACAGGCATCACTCAGGTATTTTTGATGCTTACTTGATCCCTAAACAAAGTAAAAGGCAGGAAGTCAGGATGATCAGTATATCTGCCAATGTTTCTCTATATTTTACTTCATTTCTGTCTTCCCGATGCACTTTTTTTTTCACAGTTTACAAATTTAAAAATATCAACTGTGCTAAATTAAATTTTCCTCAGAACAGAAAAGTAACACACATATCTTAGGAGCATTTGCTTTTTTTCTCTCAGAAGTATATTAATTTGTCCACAAAGTAAAATAAACATATGAATTGGTCCTTGAAGAAATCCAACAGTTTCAGACTTCTGGCAGAATAAGACAGACTCTTTAGACTTACTGTGAAGTTAAAACTGAAATCTCATACAGAAGTTTTACTCCAGTTCACTTGTGCAATCTCTGGGGCTTTGGGTACTATTCTTTAAAAATTGCTGCTTTTTTTTTTTCCCCCTCGTTCAGATAGATTATTCTTATTCAAAAACTTTTCCTAAGATTTCTGCCAACTGAAATAGCTTTTATTTCTATGTAGTCCTAAGATATCAAGGCATTACCTTCAATAAAACACTTTTTTCTACAAAAAGAAAGTTTATTGGTTATAACAGAAACAAAGTGCAAACTGACCACAAACTCCACAAATGAGCCCGATCTCTGCCCTGTGTCCCAGTCCACCTCATGACAAACTGATTAATTCTGGTACAATCCAGAAGTCGGTCCTTTTAGGAAAAATGTCAGGGACTGATTACCTCAAGGATTTTGTTTTAAGCAAAGGCAAACTGCAGCGTTGTTGCCATGGAGGACATTGGAAAACCTCTTTAAGGGAGGATTTCCTAGGAACAGTGATCAGTGAACACAAATCCTGCCGATAAATTTCCAGTTAAGAGAAAAGAATAGGCAAAAATAATCATTACACCAAAATAATTCTGATTCAGAGATATTTAATGAGAAAACAGTCTCTTTAAATATATGCTCCCCTCGTATTGAAGGAAACAAAAGGGGGGATATGGCTGATAGAGCAAAACAGAGCAATGAGTATTGAGAGGTATGTGAAGAAAAGGAGGAGGAAAAATGCTTTGAAATACGTTTACTGGTGAATCCGATCTTGAGTAGTCAGAAAAATATGTACTGAATAATAGGAGATAGAGGAAGATCTGTTGGTGCAAACTCAGAATTTTTTCTCTCTCTTACCTTGCCTAAATTTCTTAAGAGTTTCACTGCATCTCCAAAATCCCTCTGTTTTGGGACACCTAAATTAGCTCTGTAACGTTTTATGGCCTGGAGTCATTGATATCTACTCTCAACTTTACTTCTCTTTTAATGCAGATTTTGCCAAGAATATATGCCAGAACATTAGAAAACTGTTATACAAATCACTTGAGGGGAAACTGCTTCTTAAAACACGGTGCTTGGCCTGAGGTAGTCACAAGGTGTTGTGGCTGCCATGGCTACAGACTATTAAAGATTCAGCACCAGAGCAACTGCTTTCCTTCTTGGAGAGGGCCCAAAAGGTGGTATTGGGCAATAGCTTTTCTATCTAGAAAGCTCCTATGCGGGGTAATGCAGAGTACTGCAAGCCTCTTTGAATCAATGTGCACGAGTCACTGTGGCACCACGGCCAAATATCAGTGAAAAATCTCCCAGCCCTTCCCCTGCAATTTCAGGTGGCTATTGCACTCTTCCCTTCCCGTCCCAGGCAGGGCAGTTCATGCAGATTTGTTGTGTGATGTTGAACAGCTGCTCACCTCACTGTGGTTCATTGCATAACAGTGGCAGGTGAAAGGACTTGTGCACTTCAATCTAGCTGTATATGCAAGTGACACACTGCAGCTTTCGAAAGACACTGCCAATACATTCTTAAAATCTTCCTAGAACCTGCAGAGCAAAAGGTACCATAAAAGTAACTCTTTACTAATACTGTGTGTTGTATGTCCTTATAATATCCTTGCCACAAGTTTGAAACAAGCATAGGAATATGTACAGAGTTACACACTCACTCAAAATCTTTTGAAAAGTCATTCTCACAGTCCTACCGAACACTTGTCTCTCAATGTCAACAGCAGAAAGTAAATTTAAAGTCCCATTTCAAGAAAAAGTCAAGCAATACATCTTCTCAAAAATATTTCTGCTTCAATAAACTTTGCTGAGTTAAGTTCTTAAAAAAGAAAAAGTTAAAAAGAGGCTATTAGCTTTCTAGATTATAATTTTCCACAAGTAAGCATTACCTCAAATATACCGCAAAGCTAAATAGTAGACCAAAAAAACCCYCAAAAATATTATTGAAACATTTCAAACTTACAGCTGTTTTATCCTATTCTGCCAGTATTCTGTAGTATAGCGTGAACAATAGCATATTTATATGTTCATATGTACAGAAAATAATAAAATTTATGCAAACCAGGAAAACTATGGAAAAAAAAATGGATCATGATGCAGTCAGTTTTTGTCCTTAGCTCCACTCTAATGAACATAATGGCATTAGTGTGTATTTAACCCAGGGCAGGAAGTACCTTTCTCCCTAAGATGGACATGAACTGTATTATGTAGCATTATTTAAAAGCAAATAAAAAGTTCAAGTTCATAAAATTGCTAATATTTTGTCTTTTATACTACTATCTCTGTGGACTTGTAGAAAATTAAACCTGAAAAAAAATCTGAACTCATGCTTCCATAAGGACACATTATGCTTGTTTCTTTACCATGTTCAGGAAGCTTCTTTATAAAGTGTTAACTGGTGCACTAAGTTCCAGCATAAACAAGGCAATTAATACTCACCAGAAGCAGAAAGGCACAAGCAAATCTTAAACCTCAGAATCACCCCATCTCACAACAGCCCCTAAACTAGCACACTTCAATATCTTCTCTGTAATTCCTAGCACAAAGAGATACATACTTTTCTAGTATCTGAATAACTTCAAGGCAGTGCTTACTCACCTTTGTTGATGAAAGAAGCAATTTGCAAAGCTCTCTCAAGCTGGGTAAGACGTACCCAAACCCAGCCTTCTGACTCAAGTTCATCCTCACTATTTAAACATATTTATTTAAACATATGTAAAAAGCTACATGTCCTACCCACATGCCAGCCCCAGGCTCACACAGATATCTATATTTTGCAAAATTATTATTTTGCAATGTTTTTTCCTTTCTTCAACCCACCTCTGTGCTCATGTCTGTGCTCATGTGACTGTCCACACAGAAGGCAAGGATAAGAAGAAAGCAAGCTCTAACATACCTTTTCTAGTTCCTAAATTGTGTTTTCATGGGGATAAGTTACGGACTTTTGGCTTAACCAGATTTTCATGGATTGCCATATTTGGAGGRAAATAAAGCATTATCATCAGAGACTCACCATCTCAGGTCACCCAGCTGAGTCAATATACATCTTTAAATACTACTTCAGTAGAAATGAGGCCTTAGAAGACATTACATTGTGCTGTGCCATGCAAGTTTTCCTGGCATGAGAATAGTCTTTCCATATTACCCACAAGTGATAAAATCATAGTCATACAGGTTATTTCAAACCACTGTTGATAAAATCTTGACATATCATCACATTTTTCTGTACCAGAAATATGCCATAAAGCCAGACTACAGAAATTACACTCATTCATGGGAAAATCACTACCTCAAAATGACTATTCTTGCTCTTCATAGTCCTTTCACTCACTGTCTGACACATTTCTAACTTCCGTTCTATTTCCATAAAGAAAAGGCAGGAATTACCTTTGTCTTTGTGAAGGCAAACTTCTTCAAAAAAAATTAAATATTTAATATTTTAAAAGAGATTTTAATGTGGCTGAACCTTCACTTGGTATCAACCAYTCAAGTAGGCAAAAGAACTTTGAAAAACACTATGTTTCAAAATACAAACATATAGCTTCTTATAACACTGAAAGTCTCCACTTTAAATATTAAAAAAAGAATTTTCTCTAAAGAGGGAAACAAAAGTAGCAATAACTTTTGCAAAGCAGGTAATTCATTGCACTGCATTTTCTGATAGTGGACTTGTTCTTTTTGACACAGGAGATGCCCGCTTGCTGGCTTTGTGTTTTGTTTCTCATTAAGACACTATAGTTCTTACATCCTAACACAAATTGGTCAAGTGAACTGAAAATTAATTCCTTATAAATCACCAACAAGGTCCTGCTAGCATGATAAGAAGCTAGGAATAAGTCTAGAAAACTACTGCTACCTTGAAACAGTTAATGCAGCCAAGGATTCTTCTGTGCTTATTCTATATGAGTATGGAACATAACATGATTTTTTGTGCCCTATACCCAGTTAGTCTCTGCAATCTTCAACCCTGGAGAAAGGTGAATTGGTTTTGCAATGTTGCTACTAAAGCATGAAAAACATGACTATGCTGAGACACATCCCAGATTTTAGCAAGACTTCTGATTCATGGTTAGGAATCATGTCCACTTGAGCAATATAAATCTAAAGTTGATGTTTATGGTTCTGCTTGTTAATTATGACAGTCCAAAGTATTAATTTCACCTTTTCCAGTTATACGAAGATCTAAATATCAACAGAATGCTGAAATTTAATGCTTCCATCAGCAACTTTTTGTGCTATGAACTGGAGAGAGGGATATTTCGCTGAAATAAACACACTCCAGACACAGTGTTTCACTACACTATGTCTCTAGTCCATTTTAGTCCATCATTTTCCCCTATGCTCAAACTGGTAATTCCAGTCTTTCCCACTTGCTTTGCATCAACTGAAACAATCGTTTCTGGGGGTACACAAAGAAAGCTGAGAGAAAAGGGACACTTGCCATGCGTTCCTTCCCGACCATACAGTCTGTGGTGACTGTAAGAATATATCTGTTTGGTAAGTGTTACTAGTACAGCAAGTTCAAGATTCCTAAATGTGTACTGAGTATGCACCCTAATGATCTCTAATTGTGGGTCATTAACAACTCGAAGCCTTCATACACTCAAGGAAAAGCTTCTCAGAGTTCTCTAATATAAACTAATCACAAGAGAAAATACACATAGGCTAGCTAAGCTGTAGCAAAGGAAATAATTTATCAAAATTAATCTCCATAAATACTCAATCTATGTATTAAAATTCAACCAACTAAAGCATTTTTTTCATCAAACAGCTCTGAGAAAGACTAGAGATTTGGTTCACAGATTGGTTACACTGCTCTACTGTTGACACTTTCCTTCCCAAGCAACATATGTCTATGAATTGCTCTTCCTCCTTAATTTTTTGATTGATTTAATAACTGTGCTGGTATTATTTTTCATTCAGTGCATAGTGGGGAATTTGAAAAAAAAATGGAGTTATAACTCAGAAGCACGAACTGGCACAGGCACCTGTTGCCATAAAATGTTACATTAAAGATGAGAGGTAAAGTGACTGATGGAAGATACTCTACTCACTGAGACAAGTTCAAGCCCAGATTGATTCCAGTGTTCAAATGAACCATGTGAATAAGTGATTATCCAAACAGAGGATAAAACAAGACATTATGACTGTGGACCACCTTTTGTCTTTAATACGTATTAACTGTCTTAGTATGATCAAATACTTTGCCTTGAAATATCTATGATAAGCCTTATATATATATATATGGTAATATATATATGGTAAGCCTTGAACAGGGCACAGGTGCCTTCTTGGCAGCTTTCTGCTCAAATAATATCCCATTCATTAACTCTGTAAAAACAGCACATTGCACTATGTTGCCTTATTAAGCATCTCTCAAGGGCAGCCCCATAATGTCCCAGACACTAGGGAAATGAGAAGGGACTGGAGAGGGGAAGACTTGCCCCGAGTAGAGGAAGACTTGGTTAGAGAGCACCTGAGGAAACTCAACACCCACAAATCCATGGGCCCCGATGGGATGCACCCCAGAGTGCTGCGCGAGCTGACGGATGTCRTAGCCGAGCCGCTCTCCATCATCTTTGAAAGGTCCTGGAGAACAGGGGAGGTGACTGGAGGAAAGCCAATGTCACCCTGGTCTTCAAAAAAGGCAAGAAGGAGGAGCCGGGCAACTATAGGCCGGTGAGCCTGACCTCTGTCCCTGGGAAGGTGATGGAGCAGCTCATCCTGGCTGCTGTTTCCAGGCACATGGAGGAGAAGAAGGTGCTCAGGAGTAGCCAGCATGGGTTCACCAAGGGGAGATCATGCTTGACTAACCTGATAGCCTTCTACGATGGGGTGACTAGATGGATAGATGAGGGCAGAGCGGTGGATGTCATCTATCTGGACTTCAGTAAGGCTTTTGACACCGTCCCTCACGGCATCCTCCTGGGCAAGCTTCAGAAGAGTGGCATAGATGAGTGGACAGTGAGGTGGATTAGGAACTGGCTAAATGACGGGGCCCAGAGAGTAGTAATCAGCGGTGCCGAGTCCAGCTGGAGGCCTGTGGTTAGTGGTGTCCCCCAGGGSTCAGTCCTYGGTCCGGTCCTGTTCAATTTATTCATTAACGACCTGGATGAAGGGATGGGGTGCTCCCTCAGCAAGTTTGCTGATGATACGAAACTGGGAGGAATAGCTGATAGCCCTGAGGGCTGCGCTGCCATCCAGAGGGGACCCGGACAGACTGGACAGCTGGGCGACGAGTAACCTCATGAAGTTCAACAAGGGCAAGTGTAGGGTCCTGCACCTGGGGAGGAATAACCCTAGACATGTCTACAGGCTGGGGACCGACCTCCTGGAGAGCAGCCCCGCAGAGAGGGACCTGGGCGTCATGGTGGACGACAAGTTGACCATGAGGCAGCAGTGTGTCCTCGCGGCCAAGAAGGCCAATGGGATCYTGGGGTGCATTAAGCAGAGCGTCTCCAGCAGGTTGAGGGAGGCGATTCTGTCCCTCTACTCAGCCCTGGTGAGGCCGCACGTCGAGTACTGTGTGCAGTTCTGGGCTCCCCAGTGCAGGAGGGACGTGGAGCTGCTAGAGAGAGTCCAGCACAGGGCCACGAAGATAATTAGGGGCCTGGAACATCTGCCCTATGMGCAAAGGCTGAGAGAGCTGGGCCTCTTCAGTCTGGAGAAGAGAAGACTGAGAGGGGACCTCATCAGTGTGTATAAGTACTTCAAGGGAGGGAGTGAGGGAGGGYTGGCCTCTTCTCAGTGGTGGCCAGTGAAAGAACTAGAGGAAACGGCCACAAACTGAGGCACCAAAAGTTCCACAGGAACTTAAGAAAGAACTTCTTAACAGTGAGGGTGACAGAGCACTGGCACAGGCTGCCCAGAGAGGTGGTGGAGTCTCCTTCTCTGGAGATCTTCCAAACCCGCCTGGACATCACCCTGTGCCACATGCTGTAGGAGACCCTGCGTGTGCAGGGTGGTTGGACTAGATGACCTCTGGAGGTCCCTTCCAACCCTAGCCATTCTATGATTCTATGATTCTATCTTATACAGCATTTGATTCTCCCACATGGTACTGGTGAATTGTTAGGAAAACTGCCTTCAGATCATTAGACTATGAAGTAGCAGGTGTGCTGTGTATCAGGCTGTGTCAGCATCAAAAATTGCATAAGCCTGTTGACCCACAAGTGTTTAATTGGTCAGTGTAAAGACTTGTTAGGAAATCAGTTTGCCATTCATTAGCTGTGCAGTTACTAGTTACTCATGTTACTAGTTATTGAAGTATTAGATATACAAGACACTGTCAACTGTGAGCAGCATGTTAAAACCTCTACTGACAGTAATATTCAGAGAGATTAGATGGCTCAGAAAACAGAACCATGACCTCCAGAAAATAAAGGAAAACACAGAGGCTATGCCTATATGCATGACAGCTCACATAAGTTCAATCCACAGGTCCCCTGACAAAATGAGGAACACATTACAAAACATTTCCAGAGGGGTATGCCAATGTAGCAGTGGCAATGAAGTGTATTTAGCATTGATGTTCATGCCATGCAAGTCAACCAGTAGAATTAGACTGCGCTCCACCAATAATTTGATTTCGTCATTGAGGACATAGATGGATGAGGACACAATGTACAGTTTATCCCTTCTCTGGAGACCTGAAGTGTGAATGAGATCACTGATTACATCCAGACTGGAGACACTGAGGCAGAAGTACAATACAAACATCTGCAGACTGGAAAGGCCTAGGCCACATATTTCTATGCCTGACACAAAGGTTCATTACCCAGAACGGTCTTCTTATTGGGTAGGCAAATGAGGCTGGCCGCCAGGTGGCCAGGTGCATGTCCTTAAGCAGCAAGATTTTACAAAGCGTTTTTTGCTACGTTTTGACCTTTTGTGTTTTGAAATACTTAATTTTCAAAGACCGCTAATTCTGTAATTAGAGAGAGAGAAAAAAAAAGCTTATATACAGATATTTCGTTCACTGACTTGTGTTCATTATTATTATTCCAGTTTTAGGGACAGGTAAAAAGGAACCATAGATTGAAACGACTTGTTTCCCTAAAAGCCAGGAATGATGCCAGGAACAGAACCAGGTCATCAGCCCTGCTGACCAGGGCTCCCTGCCTCCCAGACGGGGAAACTGAAAGGGAGCAGAAGAAAAAGACAACTTTACTGAAGTAACAGATTTGAACTACCAACTGGAGGTTTGAGAACAGCATAAACATACCAGAGCCAGAGGAAATTCTTTTATGCCTCAATTTATTTTTATTCAAGTATGTAAAGCCAAACCACCTCCATATCAGAAAATCTTGACTTCAGTGACACACAGATAACCTACCACTTTATGTGACAAAGCAGTCACTGAGGAATGGGTTTCTTGGTTGTGCAGAAGAAGTATCACTTGTTTTGGTGAGCATGACTTAGGAATAAAATGTCCTCCTATAACAGCACTTCTTCAAGGACTGATGGAGAGGAGAAGAATCCTACTTAATAGTTAGGCAATACCGGATACCTACTACACATAAATGAAAATACTACACATAAATGAAGATTTCTGCATATGATGACTGACTACTAGCTTTGGAAAGTATTGCCAAAGTACATAAGGTGGTCTGAAAAGAAAGAGAATGAAAAGGCAGAAAGATAGCAACACAACCTGAGATGCAAAAGAGGACTGATGAAGGAGAGCACTGTTCAAGAGCAGTCAGAGGTAGAAACATCCTGAAAAATCCAGGCATCTTCAAAATTTGTCATCTGATCTTGTTCAGCTACACACACACACACACACACACACACACACACACACACACACACAAAGCTCAGAATAGCAACAAGCTCTAAATTCAACTCAGAAATGCTCAGCTGCTCAGCTTCTTTCTGCAAAACTGTATGTTGCCTGCACAGTTTTAAATATTTAAATATTTTGATTTTTTTTTGTAAATAGCTATAATTAGTAATTTGCAGAATTCATAGAAATTTAGAAAGAAAAAAGCTACAAAATAACTAATAACAACTTCTTTCATGCACTGTTCCACCACAATTGCCTAGAAGGAAAAAGCCAAAAAAAAAAAAAAAAAAAAAAAAAAAAAAGGAAAATCGGTAAAAGGA
>PTEX01000115.1:2111751-2143236 GCA_003342815.1 Eudromia elegans | reverse complement strand
GCTGCTGTTTGAAATCAAGTTGATAATGTTGAACTGTAATGCAGAGAAAATGACAAGGTAGAGTGTATATCTTTCTTCCGTTGCAACCACAGATGTGCATAGTACAGGTGAGCTCAAAACTTCATCACTTTAGGCACAGAACTTTGCAAAATTTGAAATTAATTATTTTGGCTTTTTCTTTTTCTTCGCTGCTTCACCTCCCCCTTCCCTTTTTTTTTTTTTTTTCTTTTTTCTTATGATAGCTGCTGTTTGAAATCAAGTTGATAATGTTGAACTGTAATGCAGAGAAAATGACAAGGTAGAGTGTATATCTTTCTTCCGTTGCAACCACAGATGATCATGGGTGCAGAATTCCAGTTCAGCCAGCATTTCAACCAGTACATTTTCAGCATTTGCACTCCTTCAGGTATCTACCATTTAAATAACTGAGTGCTGTGATCACACTAAAAATTAAGGTCCTGCAACTGTATCCACTCAAGAGCAAGGATCTGCCAGCAGACACCCAACTTCAGTGTTCGGTCCCTAGGTTGATTTTCTTTAAAATATTTTGTCATTACTTTTCATCTTTTCATTCTCAGTTTAATCCTTTATGGTGTAAAGGAAGTATTTCTTTTCTAGTAGGAATTTAACAGTTTTCCTAAACTTTGCCTTCTAGAAGACTGCTTTACTTATTGCATCACAAAATATACTTTATCGGAATTCCAAGTGGCATTATATAACACATGGAATCAGTCTTGTCCTTTTTTTTTCCTCCTCTTTTTCCCCTCATTGGTCTAGCTGTCTAAATATTGAGAAAATGAAAATTTGAAAGTTTTTCTAATAGTCTTTAAAAAAAAGTTTCTTCTTAATCCATATCAAAAGAAAGTATCCTGAGAACTATTATTTATTTCAGAAAATATATATCTTAATATCTGCAGTATTTTTATTATTGATTTCCTTCAAGGTAAATACAAAAGAAATTTTATTTTGCATTCTACTCTGATAAAAAATAAAAATTTAATTTAAACACACTCAAGGAAAGATGACGCTGCTGACAATACACAATATATGCATATGAGAGATGAAGAAAAGTAAAGTTAAAACTTTATATAACCCTTTCTTTCAGAAAGCAGTTACACTTGTTAAAAATATTTGCAGGTTTATTAAATTGTAAGAAACACTAATGGAAAGAATTACACAAAAATAACAATGATAAAGAAGTTGACCAAGTACTTAAAAATGACAAGGTTCAATTTTTTAACAAATATCATGTTAATTAAGACTGGAGTGAGTTTTGAGTTTCCCCCTTCTAACTATAAAAAATACATATGGTCTCAAAGTAGTAAATGCTTGGTCAGCTTTATTGTTCTGCATTCACTCATACGCAATCAAGAGTGTGTTCTGAGGTGAAATGATACTCAATGTGCATAAACGTAATTATCTGCTACTCTGAGGGTGGAAGGGAAGTGCTTGGATTGTTAGGACCACTGTAGTCTGTGTAACAGATTTTATTTTTAATTTTAACCTAAGTACCTAGATGCAGTTTAGTATTACTTCCTATGGTGTGTGATCAAGAAATTACAATTGTAAATCAACACTGCCATGTTTAAAGGACTTAGTGGACAAACACAGTTCAGAAGACATAGCTGTTGTGCCAGTAACTGATACAATGCCCTGGCTGCAGTTATATTTTAGAGAGATCAGTTTCCAAAATAAAACAATCAAATGCAACATAATTTTAGATTAAGAATCTCAGCTGAAAGTAATATTCTCCTAAATGCTGATCTCACAACTACTAAATTTTAAATCAAAATGTTAACGGCAATGAATATTCTTTCATGATTTGAAAAAACAGGAAAAATATCTAAACTTCCATTTAAATTTTAACATGAACTTCAAAAATTCATAATTTGTATTTCTAATCACACTAGCACCTGTTACATAAAGTATAAAACTCTATTTGCATATTCATGTTTATTTGTACACAAATCATTATTTCATTACTCCCACTGCATTACACTAATACTTATAAAAATGAATACGGATTTTAAAAATATCTCCTAACAGTTTTTCAAATGCATACACGGCCTATTATCACTCTTAGTTTTTGTAAGGATTACAAAATTTAAAAGCATATAAAGAAAAATATATGCCTTCAGCAATCAGTGTTTCACAAAAATCTAAACCTCATGATATTTCCGAACGGTTAATACTTCAATAAAATGGGCTTTTTTTTTTCTACCTGCCTTTTCTATCCATGAATTCTCAAAATAAAGAAATAAACAAAGCTCGAGCCTGCTGCTTGCAGTATAAAAGCTGATTACAGGGAAGAACTCAAAGAAAAGGAATTTATTCAGACTGAGAGCATTAAAAGCAATTCAAACTTTCTGGATTACATCATTGGAAGCAGTATGTAATTTGTTCCAATTGATGTCATTTGCTCACATAAAGCCATTATTTTACAAAGCACCTTAACATATTTGTACTTTCTTTCCTTCTCAACACTGATGAGACTTACTTGCACCTGACACATCAAATGCACAGGAAAGACAACACATAAAATCAAATCTGACAAACATGTTTTTGCCCAAATCAGATTAAATACATAAAATACTGTAACATATATATTTTAAACTATCCCTTTGTAACTTAAAATGTGAAAAGAATTGTCCACATTCTGTTCATACAATGACCTTGGATAACTTAAATCTGTTCTTGTGGGATTTGCAACTCTTTTATTGAATGGATTCAAGATGAGGTAATGCCATTCAAAAGAGGCTGAGCAGTGAAATGTTAGATGTAGAACTCAAATATCCTGGCCCCAGTTTTAACCTCTGTAATTATATTTAACTGGGTCAATGGAATTTCTTCACTTTTACTACTTGCTTCTTTGCTTCCAGATTTTAAAAGCACCAGGTTCATATGGGTAATATGCTAACTAATAGGCAATATTTCAAATTAATACTAGAAAAACACCCAACTGCAAGAAATACAGATATATGCAACTGCCAAATGCTGAATTATAATTTGTTGCTCATCTACAGTGTAGCTGGTAAACTGCAGCATGATACCCACTGTGCTTGCCTGAGTGTGCTAGGGAAAGGGCAGGCCCTCATTCTTTCACCATGTCGGCAAGACAGCCCCCCAACTGCAGTACTGCTTTTAATTACCTACTGATATTCCCGTTTAAAAAAAAAAAATGCTGTAAGCAAAAGAATCTGTATGAACATCAGATAATAACTTGCTTAAAATGATCCTGGGGTCAATTAAAATCAAGCAACTTCACTGCATGCCTTTCAAACCGAATGCAGTTGTAAAGAAAACACATTCTGTGTCACTCTGTCAAAAAGAACATTTGGCTTTAGGAAATCTGCAAATTAAGAGTGGTACAGTCAACACAAGTGGTAATATAATATATGCTCGTCTTGTGTATGTATCAAATAGAACAGAGAGGTCTGGTTATCTGTTTTAAGCTATTTACCCCACAAATAAATCCAGCTAAGCTGCTAAGACCTCAAAACACTGAACTCTCAAAGAAGCAAAATTCAATTGAATGTGATGTTGATCCATATTAGGCAAGATATCTACAAATGTTTTCTACAGATATATAGATCTATAGGTAGATAGATACAGGAGAGTTTCTTACTCTCCTGTGTTCTTTGCACAAAGCAACTCATAAAATCACCAGCTAGTAAGCAGAAGCCTAAATACAATGCAGACTTTGAAGGTTTAAAACAAATTATATGCATTCAGTTTATCTTTGTTAAAATTCTTCTAATTTTAAATGCATGCATCTTATTTCTTAAAAAAAAAGGAAAAAAAATAAAATTTCTCCCTTACCTTTTTTATCCTTGATGAGTCATTTTTGTCTGTGCTTTGAAACCTGTTTAAAAATATTTTTTAAACTTAACTTCAGAATGGCAAACCTGCCAATACTATAAATCACAAATGTATCACAAATAATTGTCTTTGTGCACAGACACCATGAAAGGAGGCACTTAGGTATGGTTACAATTCTGTCTCTTCTTTAGTAAGAATAGGAGTTTGCAGCAGAGAGCAGCATGTAAAACAGGGATAGTACTTCACACTCTCCTCTAAAGTACAGATGGAACTCAAACAGATTTTAAGATAAAGATGAAAATTAATCTCATTCACTCCTCCTTCTTCTTTTTGAGAACAAATGTACAGAAAAAGAAAAAAAAAAAACACAAAATCCATGAAAATCCCAAAGATACTCACAGTATGTAAGTTATCTGCAGTTACACTTGGTAATCAAGTGCTAATTATCTAAAACATGTGCAGAGAGAAGGAGCTTAAAGACATTATTTTTTTCTGAACTGAGCATGATTTCACAGCCCCAATTAAAATTATTACTTATACAGTTTTTTCTTTTATGATTTTTCCAAAGGACATCAGAATTAATAATACTGCACACTATATGTCTAATGAAATGTCAAAGTTTTATATATAAATAAACAAAAAAAAGTGTAAACAAATACAGAAATAACCTTTCCTTAAATCTTCCCCCGGAAACCAGTGTTTACATTAAGTACATTAAATTTATTTTCAGTTCAAGGCTATATATCACAAGTCAGCATACCGGGGACATTATCCCTTTCCATTTAAACTTTAACTTACCTTGCATAGTCAAAACCAGCTAGTGAAACTAAGCTGCTAGGAAACTGACTTCTTTTGTCTACTATCTCTTACTTTATGTGCCCATTTTTCCATTTTGCTGCCATCTGCTGGCAGCTGATTTATTCTACCAAACATCAGGCAGCATTTGATAGTCTCTTGTTCTATCACTTAACAACTGTTACAGTATGAACCTTATTTCCGATGTTCCTTTGCCAACCAATCTGGTAGTGTTACACTCCAGGTCGAAAATTCTGAACATCATCTGACTGTATTTAGAGGCCAACCTGACTTTTTTTGTGGCTCCAAAAAGGATGCCTCCGATGCTCTTTATAAAAAGGCAGCATTTAATATCTTGTCTTTTAGCATGCTCCAATTTCTGTTTCATGTCGTTGAGACTTTAAAAATATTTTTAAGGGCCTTCTGAATCTCTTGTTTGTTATCGTCGAAGCAGAATATTGCATCCTGAAGTTTATATGCAACCACTTCCTCTTGAGGTTTTTGTGCTTTTTCTGATAAAATTCACGAGAGTAATAAAATATGATCGCGTGACCTAACAGCATAATAAATAAAACAGAATGTAGTGGAGTTGCACAAAGGTAAGTTTAAGAAGTGGTGTAGCATGAAAGATTTTTTTAAATAACATTACTATGTTAACATAGTAATGACAAAATATTTTATGTCTATTACAGTCTACTAAATTATAAAACAGGATGCTTTCACAATCCATAAAGCAYGAGCAATGCAAAAGAAAAAAAAAAGTTAATGGTTTTATATAGGCCAAACACTTTGAAATAGCACTTTTTAAAAAAGAAGCATTTTCTAATGAGAAAAAAATAAAAAACAATCCTGCAGTGAAAACTTACAGCCATTATTCCCTAGGCTGTAGCTCACTAGTGATAGGAGATGTCCCTACTGCTTTTACAGACGTTACAGAAAGCCACAGACAACCACAAGAAAAACACCAGCAAAAATTATTTTCAGGTTTAATCAAGACAACTTTTGTTTTGTCACCTTGCCTGYAGAGGAATGTCTCAAATCTTGTCACAGAAGTGAAACTCTCTTTCTTAAGAATCACTATTAAAAATTCAATTCATCCTAAGGATTGCACAGAAGTGGTTCTTCTTTGGTAAGMGGAGCTCATATGTATTTATTTGGGTTGGGTTTTGCTTTTTCACTGTCAGGCCTGTCTTGCAATAACAAGATCTAAACTCTGCACACATCAAGTTCATTCTTTCTCTCTTCCCAAAATACAGATGTGCATAAATGAACTGCCATGCTTAATAATGTAAGAATGCTCTTGTGGTTTCAAGACACCAATCTAGCCTTTCCCTGGTATCAAAACCACACTAGCCTTTCCCTGGTCTCACTAACTTGGCTGCTTATGAGAGACTGAGTTCTATCATGTTCCCTAATACCACAATGAGGCAACAGCTATTTCCRAATTTTCTCCTGCTAAAATCCACTAATGCCTCCATTCCCCCAGGGTTCCCTTCCCACACAAAAGAACTGAAGGGATCCAAAAACCGGTAGATCTTCACACCACTGCTGCATCTTCAGAGTCTTCTATCCGAAATAACACATCCTGTGATTTCTTGCAGTTCTGCCACTCCCTTGGTTCTTCCCATTGCCTTGTACTCACTGAAACAAGCAGAGCGCACCAATGCACTCCAGCTGCCTCAGATGAGGGCAAGGTAACCTCGGAATCAAGAAGCACCAGTGCGCTATGAACACAATTTCCTTATCATCACCAGCAAGAAGTATATTTAACTCTCATTGCAGTTTTTGTAAAAACTTTGCTTATGTGCACACATCTGAGTTTATGTGTAAAGTGTAAATGGGTAAAACATGTAAGGTGTGAAATAGGTGTAAGCAGATATGCCTATGTTTGTATGTATACATATAGATACACAAGGTATAATGCTTAAGTCCTTACTAAGACTCGGTGCATAGAAGAAAATGGGAATAGGTACAGGGAGCCTGTGCTGGGAGAACAGAAGGAAAAATGAGAAACAGTAAATAAAGTATTTTAGTGATGTTGTGGTTATTACACTACGCATAATTTTCACAGGTACATAATAGCAATAGGATTTGGACAATTTGCTCATCGAAAAATTCAYGTAAAACAGTCATTTTGATGCATAAAAGACAGGGAAAAGGCATGGAAAAGATGTAAAGCTCAGTTCAGTTATTAATGAGAAAACTGTAGCAGTATGAGAACKTGTAACAAATTCTTTACTATAGCCATAGAAATGTTAACAGATTGTAGAGAAGACTGCATAATGTTTCATTTTGTTAAATGCTTCTGCAGTACTTAACAAAAGCTCTACAGGACAAATACCTCTAAGGAAGGTTCGGTCTCGATTAAAGTCAGGACTGCCACCAAGTTTGCAGGCCTTTGGGACAAGGTCTTGAAGAAACAATATATAAAATAAAAATGACAAATAAACAAAAAGGCTTAGAAAACATTGTTTTGAGTGCATGTACTGTCTCAGAAACTAGTTATTTATTACACCATTATTTTAATTTATTTTATTTTAATAAATTTTATTTGCAGTTGTCCCATTTTTGCTCTTTTAGAAATACAGCAACCTGCAGGACTAAAACAACAGAATATCCTTTTTTTTTCTTTCTAACCATAAATCAAATATTTTTTGTATGAGGAGCTTGAGAAACATGCAGTCAGCAGATTTCTTTACTTCATTACACTCAGATTTCTTCGAAACACTTAAAGTATTAATCCAATAATACTTTAGCATTCACAATATATAAATAGACACTTTTATGCTAAAACTTACTTGAAGRACACTCTGAACCACCTTTCATGAATAACTAGTCTTGCTTTCAAGACAAATGTTGCTGAATGCTCATGTTTGGAAATAACAAACATACATATGCAAGAAAATACAAACACAGAAACACAGACATAAACCTTCTTCCCTATTTTAGGTAATAAGATAATTCAGAGCTATCCTAAGAGAAAATATTTCCTAGGTATAAGCATATAATTGTCATGTGCACATGAAGCATCCCACTATACTTCAAAATTCCCTCGTGTCCAGTACCGAGACAAGCAGCTTTTCAAAATGCAGAAGGGTTTACACAGACCAGATGCAACCATAAAAATACAAGCCACTTGAACCTTAATAAAATGCACAGTAATGAAAATGTTGTAAAACAGATACTAAAAACACAAAATCTTAACAAGCTTAATCACAATGAAACAGGGTCAAAGCCACTACATCCAGCCATCACTTGCAGAAAGCCAGCTAATACCAGATGTATTTTGTTTTGGGACAGGGAAATGACAGAATTAACTATTTTGAGCATCTTCACAATCTACAAGGGATACCAAGAAAAACATACAAATGTCATTTAGTATTTCGTTAACTTGAAAATTTCCCGTTTTGCTCTTAAATTTGTTTAGCTACAACTCAAACTATTCTTTAAGAATCATCTAGTATGTGTAAATAACATACAAACTGAAGGATGGTTGGCATTTTTCTTGCCTTGAGCCTTTCATTTTATTTTCTAAAGAATTTGGCAAAATTTTCCTGCGATAAGCATCCACAGTTTAGTGCAGATCTACAAAGATCTGAATATTACTTTTATGTCACAGATCCTTGTGATTTCTTACATATATATATATATATATATGGTTATTTTGTCATCAAAAGTAATGTTTACTCAAAAAGTGTATGTAAATGAAGCAATACTCACATTTAAAAAGAAAGGTATAAATGTAACAAAGCAATGAAATGTCTTCCATATTCTTCCCGAAAATTAATTTAAAAGATATGAAAGAGTTGCCACATCTGAACCCTTTCTCTATTTTCTTTTTTTGTGTGTGTAAGAGTAGGAAACAGTACAGTACAGTTTCTTTCTTACCAAACTTTCTGAACCACATCAACCTTCAGTATCTTCAGATGAACACTTCTAAACTTTTATCATGGTTTGATGCTGTTATGGTGCTATGACTGTAAACACCATTTCCCACAGCTTCATAAAAACACTTTATTAACCATCATAAATCTTTGGCACTACAAAATAGTACTCAAATCAATAGTGACTATGCAAGTAGTAGAAAACTACTCTGCACTTATACATTACTACAGTTTAAGATTCAGTAATGTGGGTTGACTTCTGCGCCTGCACAGAACCCAGGCAAGTAAACAGTTTCACCTAACCATGGGGACAGAGCTTTTAATAGTGAGAAGCCCAAGGCTTAAAAAACTTGGAAAAAAAATGATTGCTAATTCCTTTGTGTTCTCAATTTTAAGCATTTGCAAGCATTTTGCTTCCACTTAGAGGGAGGGGATTTTTTTTTCTGAACTAAAAGTGAAGATCTGTGACTCAGTAACTGTAGCTTCAATAAAAACACCAAATACCATGAGACAGACATAAAAATCACAAAAAAAATGGCAAAAAAAATAAAAATCACAAAAAACATCGTAGGATTGAAGTCTGAGACTGCCAAAAGAACTCTGAGCAATTATCTAGCAGCCAAGTTGCTCATAGTTTTCTAAAAGCAAACAGCCCCACATTCCAGATCATCATGAAGTAAACGACGGAGGGAGATCTAGGCTATTCAGGGCAGAGGGGTGGAATTTGGAGGTGGGGGGGGGGAAGAGAGAGAGAGAGAGAGAGAGAGAGAGAGAAAGAAGAGAGAAAGAGAGAAAGAGAGAAAGAGAGAAAGAGAGAAAGAGAGAAAAAACATTTTTAAGCATGACGAGAGCAAAGTATTGCCCAGGGAGACTGCAGGATTTCACTCCTTAGAGGTTTTTAAGAACAGGTTAGACAGACATCTGTTGGGAATGAAGTAAGTACAGCTTATCCTCTCTCTGGGCAAAGCAGCAGCCAACAGAACATCTGGGGGTTTCTTCAATGCTGCTTTCGGCAATGCTAAACTTTGCAAACTGAGTAAGACTTTTTAACAATATTCTAGTTCTACCATCGTGTTAAGAAAGGTATTGGTGAAAGAAAAGCAAGGCAGTGAAAACTGCACATTTCGAGTTACCAGATATTGCTGTTCCCTAGTTCAATGGATGTGATTTCATGGATTGCCTGTCAGGGTTTTTTCTTTTTTTTTTTTTTTTCCCTCTTTTTTTTTTTTCCTTTTTTTTTTTTCCTTTTGTCTGGAAAGGAAATTCCTTATTTCTCCTTAAGGACACATGCACACACACACGTATTTAAAATTAATGCATCAACCCTGCACTGACCTGTCATCCAGCAGACATCACCCTGTAAATCTTGCAAAATAATTTTGTTACTGTCAGGTAATACTCTTTCTAACCACTGATCTTTAATGCAACTGTAAGTAGTTACATCTTGAACTGGGTAGATACACACTGTCACTTGATACTTAAGATATCAATCCTAATTTTAGTTAGGTATAGGCATGTGTATCTATGTATGGAATAATCCTCCTTGGGGAGAAAGAAATTATAGCAAATGGGGCTAACAGATCATAGCAGAAAACAGACAATAGCAACCCAAGAGCAAGCATTTACTGCCTGCAACTGATGGAGTTGTACCCATTCACACTCGGGCTCACTCTGATATCTTCCCTGAAATTTTTTATTTTGAGCCCTGTTTCCTGTCTGGGGAGAATAAAACCAACTCAAACATGACACGGAGGTGATGTGTGATAGACTCACATTGCATGAAGCAGAAGGGAAAACCGGGCCCTGAGAGGTTCCCGCAAGGGCCATTGTTAGGCTCAAGTGATTTTTAGAGGGCCTGAAGTAGCCAAAGCTGAATTGGCTGCAAAACGCCGAATGTAAAAAGTACAAACAAAAGGGCAAAAAATCTCCCAGAATCAAACCCTGGGAAGACGCTCGCAGCCTGAGTAAATGGCCCACATGATTAGATGCATGCATTCAAAAGGCTCACCCGGCCCCATAGGAACTGGCTTCCGCTCAGCTGCAGCTGCTCCTTCAGCAAGGGATGGGCTGCGCGCAGGCCGCAGATGTGAGGCACCGCTTGCTCTGTCCCACGAGGCCTGTGGTGCCGGCACAGGCCCGGCAACGAAGCCCTCTYACCCCTCTGAGCGGCCACTCGAGAGACTGCCCTCTCACAGTCCTACTCAGAAAACCGCTGTGGCCCCCGTGCAGCAGCACCTCGGGGTGTCGTGGGCACTGCGCAACTCTTTCAGTGCTCCCTCCAACATCAGTCTGTGCTGCCACTCAGGGAGAAGCAACAGCCAGGCACTGCACAATCTGCTGCCATTAGAGAAGTATCCCACTGAGATTTTAATTCTGAACTGGCCTTGTGATAGAGAGGTTTTATACTGCAAGTAACCTATGACCTGTAGTTTTCTTAAGTAATTACATAATTTATCATTTATTCTGTAAGTACTATGAGAAATACCCTCTGCAGAAGAGCACAGAGGTACAGCAGTGTACACCAAGGAAGATGTACCACTGGTATTTTATGACTTAATTTTTGGTTTCAGCAGTGCTCTTGCAGACACGGCTGTAAAAATATCTTCAATTTAACTGTGGCTGATGTTCAAAAGGGCAAAAATTTTTAATCAATTTATTGTTTTATGAATGTGGCATTTTTCTTTTATTGTAGACAGGGAAAAATAGACTCTGCCAGTCTACTTTCTGTATACCACCAATTCATTTCTTTACTTCTTATTATGTCTGCTCTTCTTTATGTCCTTCTCGGGTAAGTAATTCCCTTCACTCCCTTCACATCTTCGCCAAGGAGTTTTTCCACACTCAGGTCTGCCAAATCAAAATCTATTTTGTTTCCAGAAAACTTTCTTGACAAAATTACTACTGTTCTAGAACACTACATATTAGACAAATTAATGACGGACAAGGAAGAGCATCAGGACACTTATTAAAAATTTGTATGAAGAAATGGTTGCTTGTATTTTCATCACAGGTCAATACTCTTTCACTGCCTTGTATGTCAYTGCTTGGGAATAGTCTCAGAGTTTATTTTAAAGTTCTACTTCATCTACCTCTCCCTATACCAAAGCTGTCTAGTTAGGAAGCTACTGGATAACCTCTAGATTGTATTTTCTGCATACATTTTTTATTTATTTTCCATACTGTACCTACTAACTGGTTTCAAGATACAGCACTGAAATAATTTGTTGTCTCATACTTCAAATGTGGAATCTGTCACTCAGGAATTTATCTTATCTTTCAGGCTCATAGAATCATAGAATGCTTAAGGTTGGAAGGGACCTCCAGAGGTCATCTAGTCCAACCACCCTGCACACGCAGGGTCTCCTAGGGCATGTGGCACAGGGTGGTGGCCAAGTGGGTTTGGAAGATCTCCAGAGAAGGTGACTCCATCACCTCTCTGGGCAACCTGTTCTAGTGCTCTGTCACCCTCACTGTTAAGAAGTTCTTTCTCAAGTTCCTGTGGAACTTTTGGTGCCTCAATTTGTGGCCATTTCCTCTAGTCCTATCGCTGGCTACCACTGAAAAGAGGCCATCCCCCTCCTCTTCACTTCCTCCCTTGAGATACTTGTATACACTGATGAGGTCCTCTCTCAGCCTTCTCTTCTCCAGGCTAAACAGGCCCAGCTCCACCACCTCTCTGGGCAACTTGTTCTTGTACATTCATGAACTCAAATGTTAAGTGCTTTTGAATCTGTAAATTTTGATGGAAAATATTTTCTGTCTGGGTTTATCCAGAGACAATAGCTTTGTTAATGATATTTGTTTCATGTGCTTTTTTGGACCTTTTACTACTTTTTTTTTCCTTAGAAACCTTCAAAATAAATTCTTCGGTACTTTCTTCAACCATAGAGGGGCTGCTCAAAAGCCTATTAAAAAACAAATTTCTACTTACCTGTTTGAAGTCAGCTTTTAAAAAAAATGCATTTTCATATTTCCATTTATAACCAAGCTATTCTTATATAGAAGTATGTTTAAAATACAGACGCAGGCATTAGACTCTGTAAGGGAACACACAGGAACAAAATAGTCACTTAAAATGTTGCTGCTGCAATTAAAATAACTAGCAGTTCTTCAATAAATTTATCTGACTCTGCACTGACTTAAAATGGTCATTGACCTAATGAACATCTTACATTTCAAAATCTAGAAAAACCTATGCAGTATCATTAAAATAACTTCTTCCTTAGACTAATGACAGCGACATTGGGGGAATAAAAGTAAGAGGTTGGGGAGAATTGGAGAGAAAAACGTAGAGATTTTATTTCCTACAGTGAAAACAGCTGTCCGTTCTCTTCCCAGATATAGATTAATTCTATTGGAGACAACCTGAGTCAAGCCTTATCTTCAGAAGAGTCCTTCTACCTTACCAATGTAACAAAGGAGATTTTCCTTCCTTTTCTCCTCAAAATAAACCCTTAATCATTCAGTTACTATTACAATCTGCAGTCCATTTCTTTTATATGGATAATCTTTCCCYGTGGCCTACAGATATGGAAATAAATCCTTCTGGACATCATTCACAAATACTATTATTTTCTTGCTTATTACTGCATTTACATGCATTTGCTCATTTAGTTTAGTTTTAAATCATATTTCTCGCACATTTGGAAATGTGTTTCTTTGGAAAAGATCTTGGCCATTCCATAATGGCACTGGGCTGCAAAGCAGATATTCCTTACAGCTTCCCTATGCAAGCAGCCCCTTACTGTAGCTCTTGACAGTGAAAAAGTAATTTGTCAGACAGGAAAAGCACAGTGTTAGCAATAGTTGGTATAATGGAATTTGTGATGACATATCATGTGCTTTTATCTTTACACAGTATATTCCCATCATCTTAGGATAACAGACAAATCCAAAAAAACTCAAGGCACCTCCCTTGCCTTGTCACATGGCCAAACACACCTTCCAGACTTTAATCAGTTGGGCTCATCCATGGTCTCCTGAACTCACAATGAATGTCTATGCAAAACAACACTTAGACAACCAGCAACAACATCTCTTTTAACAACACCTAGTTACGGAATAATTATTAGATTCACTTTTTTTTTTTTTTTCCCCCACTGCTGAGCTCATGTAAACATTGTGGCTTTTAAGACAGGAAGAAATGCTGGCCACTTAAGAACATACAACCCAAAATACATCATGTTTCTTCCAGAAGCCGTACTTGGCATCTTGACGTCTTTCTCTCCCATAATATCCTCTAAGGGTGAAGTTTAAAGAGAAGACAGAGCGGCTCTGCTGGTAATGCTCTCTCTATAATGAGCACCATAATGTCAGCAAGACAGGCTGGCTTAACCAAAAGTGCCACAATCTAGGAGGGATGGTCTAGTTTGCTGGCCCCTCTTCACAGTAGTATTCAAGCACCTCACAACTTCTGTCTTCATTTTACATTTTTTAAAGTGGGAGGCATTATAATTGCCATTTCACAAAGAAAGGAGACAGAAACTAAGGACTGTATTTTAAATGTACCTAGGGCCCTAAAGATGCATATAGGCACCTACTGGTGCTTTAGCTCTTAACCTAATTAACAGATTTAGTTGCAAATTCTAGCCTTGGACATCTGTATTTGATAGCAGTGCTGTGTACTAAATCACAAAGAATGTCATTACAAAAGTCTCTTGGAGTTTCTTGCTTAGTGCTTACATGTAACATGTAGTTAAATTAGAGAATATTTGAAAACGGGTGACAAAATAAAACATACTTAAAGTTATGACTTCATGAGTGAATATACGTGAATAATTTGCAGCAAAATACATACCAGGCATTGGAATTATGCCAAGACAGGATATTAAATATCCTGATTTAGTTATATAGTAGTTGCATGGTCTTAGATGTATTAACCATGTACTACTTCTGTAACACTGCAGTTTTTCCTAAGTATAACTCTATGTCTGAAATTCTAGTTTGCAATGCTGCATTCTAGGACAAGTACCCCTCCGTTTATTTTTCTCTCAACTGTAATTATTAGTTATTTAATTCTAATATGTTGCTTCTTCTCCTGAAATATGAAATAAATTGTCAACTGTATCAGTTTACATACCACAAATAGCATACTGATATGAGTAAGATATTCTCTGTTCACATCTTGGTTACTAGTGAATTGGTTCCAAAGAGCAGCAAAAACACTTCTAATACACATACTGCATGGAGCAGGCCAGGCAGGGAGGTATCCACAAACAGATTCCTTACACGATATTTGAGATTTTAGTATTTCAAAGTCTCTCTCTCTCTTTTTTTTTTTTAAAAAAAGCTCAGCATTTATTCTTCCATTTTTATAATACACTTCACAGACTGTGTCAAATTTAAATATCAATTCTCAAAAGCAACAAATGGCTAGCAAGTATCCTCCACTTTGGTTTGCCTCATAGTTTCTGTTAAATTTTATTCTTCACTGCTACCAAACTAGTATCTGTTAGAGTGGGTACTGTGCCTCTTCTGTGACAGGCATATTAGATATCTGTAATTCTGATGTATCAGGTAAGGTGACATGAAACAAACTGGCTTCAGTTTGCAGATCTCCTTTGTGCCACCTATGGTGCCAGCACTGCCTCCATTTTCTCTTCCACAAGATAACCTCGCAATTCTCTAGCTGCTGCCACTCAGCTTCAAAATCTTATCTCTGCACAGGCACATGTGCAGCACTACATGGTATTTTGTTAATACTAGATCAGTCATTGAAATACACTAAAAAATTAGATGCTCATTTTTAGTACAAAATATAGCTTTGAATTTAATACTTGATATAATATTTAATACTGAAAAGAACTTTTGAATTGATGATGGCTGCTGTTCCATTAATTGCAATGGAAAATTTTCCTCCATGCTTAAAAAAACCTGTATCTACTTAAAAAACAATGTATCTACTACTTCTGTTAAATGCACCATCTCAATCTATTATCACTTAAAAAAAACCAAATAAAAAATAATGTCTGCCCTTGTCAGACACCACCCATATCGTCACACCGTGCAAGCCAGTTCTCTTCAAGTACCTCACAGCACCAGCAAGATATCCAGTCCTCTGGACTGCTTATGTTCCCTTGGGGCAACACAGGGAAATCCCATGAGGTACCCCAAGAAACAAATACTACCAGTGGAGCATGTTTTACTCTTGCAATCAGAAGAGAGATCATCAAAGAGGTTCATGCGCTCTCTCTTCTGTGCACATGTGCATAAGTACGCATGCCCTACTACATATTTACTTTTCAGTAAGGAAACTACACTTTAGGCAGGGTCTTCTTGCCTAAAATCTTTTGGCTGAACGCGTAATCCAGTATTGCAACATAAATCCACATGGATATCACCTACACTTGAGTTTAAGATGAGAGAAAAAAGAAAACTATGTGACCTGTACCAGCCAGCTTTATTTGACTGTATCCGACATCATTTTGTTTCTAGGAAGTAAAATATGCAGCTATGCTCACTGACTGTTTGGGAATGTCTCTTTCCCTCACCTGCAAATCAGCATTGCCCGATGTGTGTAGCAGGTCTTTTTTTGAGCAGGCAACAGTCCTGGCAAAAGCTATTCTGCACTAAGAGGGTACTGCTCCCTTCTCCTGAAGCCACTTATTTGTATGGTAAAGGTCAGTACAGAAAGAAGTATACAACATATTTAAAGATGGACCAATACACAGTGACTCCACAAAGAATCTCTGACAGAACAGTTTGAGACTATTAAAGGGGCCTTCCACCGAACAACAGTTTTGGACTTGTGTGAGGAACAAAGTGCACTACATTTGATGACAGGTAGGGCATGGGCTTTACTTGTTCACTATTTTTGAATGCTAAATCCTGCTAGAGGAGTGCAGCTGGCAGTAGGTATGAAAATGTCCCTTTTTTTGTGCCAGATGCTGCACTTGGGGCCAGATGGACACCGCTGGAAAGGTCTGCAAAGGCTGTAGATTGCAGGTAAAACAGGATGCAAATAGCATTAAAATAAAAAGGAAGTTATTTGAGAAGAGCAGGCAGCAGGCATACTTAGACCTCTGAAGTGAGAGAAAAAGTTACTTCTTGCTTAGGAACCCAAAAAAATCAACCCAAGAAGCCACTGAAAGTTGCTAGATGTACGATGAGATGTTTGGTGAGACTGACTTCAGAGACAGTGAGGAAAGCAGAGAGGGCTTTCTCAAAACTTTTTTTTTTAATCACAACCAGGAGTTGGAAGTTTTCAAATTAAAAGCCTATTGGTTTAGTTTGTCTTGAAAAAATACTGGACTCAGTATATACTTTGTTACAGACACACACACACACACACAGATATTTTTATAAGCACATTAGAAAGTCCCAGGAAGACACATGTCAAAGGTCTGCCTCATCCCTCTACACCTTTGTGAATGAAAATGCAGTCAGTCCATCAATTTGCACCCAGCAAACTGATGAGAGAAATGTGACTCAGGTGCCTAAACACAGGTGTCCACTGCCATTTTAGCAAGCCCAGGATTGTCTTGCCAGACCTCCTGAGAGCTTGGGAGGAATCATATGTGCCAGCCCTCTGCAAGCATCACAGATACTCGAGGCCATTAAAGTAATTCCTGGCAGGCACCTCATTCCCACACATATTGCTTCAGAAATACTTTAAAGGAGGTCAATATTCGTCTATACAGGATGTTAATTTTGTATAATCACAGCTAAATGCAAAAAGAAGTTGCTGTCCTGCCATGTCAGACCGTCCCACGATGGGGGAGAAGGGAGGAATGGAGGGAGCTCAAAAAATCACTTATGATTGACTGTAGTTTTCTACAACTCTTGAATCAAAGAACTGGAAATGCACCACCAAAAAGCAGATCCAATTTCCTAATGCAACAATTCTAGAGACAGGCATGAAGCTTCACAGTCATGAACAATCTCCAAGATCCTTTTATTTCCATGCTGGCTGAAACTTGTATACAAGTGAACGCAGAACTGGTGAGACCGCTACTCAGATAGGACAGCTGGTGGTAGACAGCAACTGGGCGAGCACAGGTAGGAAATTGTTACCAGTGAGGCAGACAGGATGGCAGACACTGCAGACTCCATCCTCAACTCCTTTTTCTTTGAGCATGTAGCGGATTTGGAGGCACTCTGCAGTTACTTGAGTATATTGTGCATTAACTTGGTCATTAGAATATTTTCTCTACAGCTGTGATGTTTAATTCAGTCACAGTCTGTCTGGAAAAATGGGAAGGAAGGAAAAGCATGGCTAACTATGTACCACTTCTTTAAGAGTTAAAAGCGAATGCCAAAAGCAGTAATTCTGGTTTCCTTTCCAACTAATCTACAGAACTAGCTGTGACCTGGACAGGCAAAGAACACAATGACTAAAAAACGTAATGATGAACACTAACAAAAAAAAGCCTCATGCTCCAAAAAATATGTTTTATTTGCTACTAAGAACAAATTGTTAATGAGAAAATATTATTTATCCAAAGTTCAGTTGTCCAATTCCTTCTTTCTACTGTTGCTGTCATATTACAAAGCACTTTGTGCTCGGAGAATGCACTTTTATCACAGTGCATTGTCCCAACACAAACTGTAGGTAGCCAAACTCAGTCAAAGAGAAAAGACAGATATCAGGAACTAAGAAATCCAATATTTTATATCTTCGGGTACAAAATAGTCACACCTTTCCCACCAAGAACTAAGATATGCTGCTAGAGGGAGTCCAGCGCAGGGCTACAAAGATGGTTAAGGGCCTGGAACATCTGCCCTACAAGCAAAGGCTGAGAGAGCTGGRCCTCTTCAGCCTGGAGAAGAGAAGACTGAGAGGGGACCCGATTAATGTATATAAATATCTCAAGAAAGGGAGTGAGGAGGATGGGGCCGGCCTCTTCTCGGTGGTGGCCAGCGATAGAACTAAAGGAAATGGCCACAAATTGAAGCTCCAAAAGTTCCTCGGGAACTTGAGGAAGAACTTCTTAACAGTGAGGGTGACAGAGCACTGGAACAGGTTGCCCAGAGAGGTGGTGGAGTCTCCTTCTCTGGAGATCTTCCAAACCCACTTAGACACCACCCTGTGCCTCATGCTCTAGGGGACCCTGCGTGTGCAGGGTGGTTGGACTAGATGACCTCTGGAGGTCCGTTCCAACCTTAAGCATTCTATGATTCTATGCAAAAGAGCCTCAGTCAGCTCTTCTTTTTTCAACTCAGTTTACATGATGCATAACACTATTCATCATTACTGCTCCCTAAATCCATGTGTGAAACACAGCCTGATCCACAGGGCAGAAGAGAGGCTGTAGCTCTGCACTGCAGCTTGCTGTGATGCTGCAGCATCAGCCTGGGCCCTGCAGCAGAGGAATCCTGCTAAGGAAAGCTGCACTTGCTGCAGGTAACGCTGCAGCCCCTTCCCATCACTTCTCTAGAATCTGCCTTGCCCTTACATGGAGGTCTCCTAGAAGAGAAGACACTCAGCAGAGCAGGAGATGGCAAAGATACGAGGGCTAACATAAGAAGTGCTGCTGCTTTCCGAGGCTTTGGTTGCAATGTTGTCCTTACCTTACCAAAACCAGATTTTATACTTTAAAAACTATGAGAAACTGTCCCATTCATTTTTTCATCACAACACACATCCTAAAAGTAGTAGTAAATCCTAGTAAAAGTAATTAAGTTTAGGGAGTCTAGAAGTAGTTTGTCCTTTTAGAGAAGACTTACAATAAAAATGAAGTATAGGAAGCAGTCAATCTACTCTCCTTGTGATAAGCCTTCATCAAAATGGTAAAAATGACTTCTATCCTCAGTTCTCATGATCCTCATGTTACACGGGGTGCCACAGAACTTTTCCTCACCTTACTTACATAAGTTGACCAAAATACACGTCATGGAAGCCTTTTGCTTAACACCCCCAGTGTGAAATTTAAACTGAGGATTCTAATACAGGCTAAAAGGACAACTGCAAAGAAACCTTTAACTATCCTCTCAAATACATTAAAAGACATCATTCAATGAGTACAGAATGAGAATAAAATGCAGGTAAAACTGACAGAAAACCTCATTAACAGAGCAGAATAGGGTACTACCTTTACAGTAGGGAGAAGCACTGTTAGAAAAACAAAACTGTCTAGAACCTTCTGGGCACCGGGAACAAGATTTTCAAAATTGCATGAATCATGTCGTATATATTCTTACATCCAAAAATAAGCATTTTGATTTACAAAAATGGTGATCATGTAGAGGATGCTACTAAAGGGTAAAGTAACCTGACCCAGAGTCTCTTAGTGCTTGTTGATATTGATGTCATTTACTTAGTTCTTACCTCATTGATGCTTATATGGGGCAGAGACTTTATGAAGTTATAAACATTACAATGAAACATAAGGAATTCACTTGCTGGAACCATCAATCAACCATCGTTTTCACCATAACTGCTTTGATGCAGAAATATGATTTAAATTCCAGTGATAAAAGTATGCATGTTTTTATGTCACTTTTAAAACTAAGTCTACCATTTCATTTGTATTAAGTTTTTTAATTTATTCTGTAGTACAGTTTTATGAACAGTCTATATACAAAATTTTTCTCTTAAAAATATTTTGTGATTTTGGATTCGTAGATTTTTAACTTAAAATCTACTGGTTTTCCAGTAGTCGAGTCTGGTATGAAACTGGTTTTCAGCAGAAAAGTTATCATGCAATTGCTCTTTTTTTTTTACWGGTCAACTATGTCCAGCAGTTTATACAACAATAAACTTTGAGAGAGTGCTTAAATCCCTGACATTTATCATCATCATCATCATGTTCTGCTGTGTAACTATGGATTCCTTTACCTGTGTTTGTGCAGACTCTCAAGAATACAGCCAATGATATCTTTTTCACAAGTGAGTCAAAATATAAAGTACATGCCACCTGAGTAAACAAAGTACCAGAAGAGGCCCCTGTTACACACATTTAAAGAAGCTGTACTTTCTGGACAGATTCCTTTGACTAAACCCAAGAAACTGGCTCTTCTCCCTGGTCCTAAATTCTTACCACCTGAGCCCATCAGGTAGATGGCCTGTGGATTTCAAGCAAATGGCTCTCAGAGGGAACAAATGGCCTGGAGTTCATTAAAAATGGGGGGAGAGGGGAAGTAGGGGGCTGATTTTCATAAGAGAATGAGTTTAAGGGTCTCAGAAACAGGAAAACAGTGTCAGTATAGAGATGGGAATGAGACAAGAAAACAATTATAAATGTGCTGAAAAAGAAACACAAAACTCCTCAGGAAGGGGAAGGTCACAGGAGTGAAGATAGCCGGAGGAGAAAGGAGGAACACCAGTGGAAAGTATTGGAAAAGGTATCTGAAAAAAAATCACAGAAGGAAAAGTGCAGTAAATTTACAGCAGTCCTACCTATGGGAACATTTTATTCCCTCTACTATTTATTAGTTTCTCATTGGCCATAAAAAAACACCTCCAGGTTGTTAGAGCCTGACTGCATAACACATAATAGATAAAGGAAAATCCCCCAACAAGCGATATAGCCAAAATTGTAGTTCTTCCAGTAATTTACAATCACATTTAATCAACAACTTGAAAGATGACCATAGGGAGTGTTTTCTCAACAGTATCCCTATTGAACTGATTACAAAAATTAAACTGTCCTGGAATTCTGTAAAAAGCAGCTTCTACTATCTACAGCAGCCAACAGGTAATGTCTGGGCTGCTCAGTAAATGATCAGAGAAGAAAAGAAAGCAGATAAACTTGATCAGTTTAGTGGTCGTTAGGTGTCATCACTCCTGACAAGTTCACTAAGGCAACAAGCAGTCCTGCAGTCTATTAGCTACATCTCTTCAAGCTGATAGTGCTGAAAAGTGTAATGAATTTTATGTTGTAATTAAATTAATTGTTCCACAGTGACACAAGCAAATTCACTTCTGTTCTCTAGATATCTGGCTAGCCTGGAAATCTTTGTATATGTTGACTATTTAATGCTAAACAAGTTGGTTATAGACATTTAAAGTCATCATAAAAGACTCCTATAACTTAAAAAGTCTATTCTTGTGAGTACTTGATCTTAATGCAAGTGATCACATGAATCCAAAAGAAAACACAGTATTACTAAGAAGTCTAGCTGGAAATCTAAAAAATCTTTTAATCCTCCCACAATTCTTTATATTACTTTAACTCTTCAGGAAATCCACCATTAAAATTAGGCAATTGCAAACAGATGTGTGGCATACTTTAAACCTTTGTTGATATCCTGGTTAAGCTGAGATCCCAAATAGCACAAAAATGTGAAATAAGGGGGTCACAAGTAATGGTTTTGAGGCCCCCTCATTTACTCAGTTCAAGTAATAGAAGCTGTATACTATCAATTTTACTAGTCATATCACTTCTGTATCACCATGCTATTCATCCTACTTCTGACAGTTTTGTTGTCTTTTGGGAAAGAATGATTTACTCTTGACAACAGAATCAGTATTTAAGCATCTGATCACTTCACAAAACTCCTCATGCAAGCTAGCAACTGATAAATTGCTGTAAAAGTATAAATGTATAACCACAATATGCATGTAGCTACAAAATACTTCAAGGCAATAAAGTTTCAAACACAATGGAGACAACTATGCTTCAAGATTGAATATGTACCACTAAGCTGAACATACAACCACTATGGATTACATCACCAACAAAACTATGCACTCTTGATATGTGAAACATGTCCAAACAYTTACTTCATCTTCTAAGCATACATATATGGATTTCAAGTATGAGTAAATCTGCATTTCTATTTCTCTTTCTTCAGCTGGGGAGAACACTTAAGTGTAAATAGCGAAATTAGGAAGAAGATGAGAAGACAGAAGGATATGAAGAAAAAGTATCATTTATAAATGATATAATGTAAATAAAACTTTTTTTTTTTAAATTAATTAATAGGATATTAAAACTTAGTACCTGGACCTAAAAAGTCTGCTGAGATTCTTCTCAGTTACATTTGGCAGGCTCATTTATAATTAGGCATGTACTCTACGATGKTCTTTCCACCTCTTTCTGTAGTCAGTCATTCCAAAGACAAATTCTTTTTGCTTATCAAGGGCTCCCGTTTTATGACGGCTTGGGTTGGCATTCTAATGACTTCGTAGAGACCAATACCAAACTTTCAGACACCTTAAAGCACATGACATGAATCTGGGCTTTTATTATTTTATTTTATCAATATCTTTTTTTAATTCATAAATTAGGAGTAGAAAAAAGAGGTCTCCCTTGAGGACCACAAAGGCACAATGAGGACCACTGAGGACCATCCAATTTGAGGATGTTAAATTCTAAAAACTGATTATTTGAAAATGAGATCCAAAATTTCTTGAAAAATCTTACATAAAGCAAATGCAGGAAAACACATTTTTATTAATATTTCTCTTACCAGAGCACTAAGAGTACAAAAAACTCATCATTTTTTGTAACAAAAATAAAACATAGTTTATAAAACGATGTATAAAACATATAAAACTATGTATAAAACATAGTTTCAAATTTGTTCGGACTGTTATTCAAATAGAATTTTAGAAACGAATATTCAGGGAAAAATTCAACTGTCAAAGAACATGACTACAAATGTTCAGAGAAAAATTTAGTTTGAGGGAAAAATGTCCCATTTGAGGAAATGTCTTCTTTACAAGGCAAATGAACCAAACCACATGACATACATAATTTATATATTGCATTAAAATTTTATGTAAGCGGCATGAAAAATGCTTCCCTTAAATGGCATTAATGGCATAAATGGATCCCTCATACATTTCCTTCATTCCATTCTAACAAAAGCTGATTAATAATAACAGAAAAAGCACAACAAATTTCAAAATAAAAGATAAAAATAAAAACACCAAAAAATGCCATGAAAAAGTTTTGAAAACATGAGCCTAAATGTTAAACTCTTCCTTCAATTAGCCCAAATTTATCTTCACTTTGTACTGAATTCTTACAAACTCCTTTTCCCTCCAAATAAAAATGTTTGAGATACCTTACTGTCCTTTCTACTTCCTATCACAGTTGTATTACATGGCAAGAGATTATATATCTGAATTCTATTTTAGCTTTCTAAATAAACACAGGAAAGGCCATTCAATCCAATTTTACTGATAATCTCTGGGCAACTGTGGAAGTCTGCTTAGTAAAAAGAAGATCCAGAAAGTACTGAAAACTACCTTTACGTCAGAAGTTGTGGTGACATGTCAGATCCACTTTTAAAAACTGGTACAGCAGTAAGAAATGGCGACTGTCTCGTAGGAAAGTGGGATACATAACATATCTGTCAGCACARTACAAGCTGGACCCAGCTTGCTTGTGTTCCAGGTGAGGATTCGAGTTAGGACTAGTGCAGGGTGTAAGAAATGGAAAAAAATTAATTCCCCCAGCATCCACACTTGCAGTGTTTGGAAACAATGAAGCCTTCTACGCCATGCTGTTAGTCACCTTGGTCTTGTGCACCACTTCTCGTTTAGGTAACCCAATCACAGAAAGGACAAAAAACGTGCAACTCTCATGAAGGCTATTCACTGGAATACGGAAGTCTAAACAGAAGAACTAAGTCTACATAAGATTGAAATGTAAAGAATTTTTAGTCAATCTATCCATCTGTCATGTAAAAGAAAATAATCTCATACAAATAAAACAGAGAAAACATGCTTGCAAAGCTATACCTTTTTTTTTCTATATCTACTAACATATTAACGTTTCATGGATGCATAGACCCAAAAGACCTTCTTGCTATCTATTATCAACTTAGAATAAATTATCAATGGTCATACAAAAACATACCTGAAATCTATTGAAGAAGAAATTAAWATTTAAAGTATTTTGAAATAAAGATATGCTGGCAATAGTTATTTAAAAGGAAAGAAATAGCTCTGAAGCTGGAAACTCAAAGTCTGCAACAATCTGGTATGCATTATAATTCAGTCTCAATCTAGGAGATCAAAAGCCTGTTGCCAAAAATTTATCTGTAGTAGTTATTCTTTAGAACTGAAGTTAGAGTTGTTCACAGTCAATGGAGTAGAACAAAAGACAACATTTAGGAACTGGGCAATCTGCTTATGACAGTGACAGAATCAATTTGCTATAGACAGCTGGCTTCCTTCCTCTGCTACTGAATGTTTTGGCAACTGTTTATTTCAGACTTGGATCTCGTATTTACTACATCTGGAAACTTAGACAATAATCTGTCAATATTTTAAAATAACGGAAGACTATTTAAAATCAGTGTCTATGTTGAACACCTAAGATGTTCAGTGAACACTCAAAAAGTTTGAACATTGTACTGAACTCAAGACCTAAAAAAAATTTTTTTGATTTATAGAAGACATGCTTGAGTTGTCAAAGAATGCAGAGTTGTAACCTATGAAGATTACTGTGAGGAAGCCTATCCCCTCCAAAAGACTACTTTTTCTTCCAAGAATCATTGAATTTCTACTCACTTTGGAGCTGAAAAATATACACCAACAGAATATTGTCATATTCAGTAGAGCTACATATCCTGTAAAACTAAAAACTAAACCCAATTCTTAAATATTGGTCTTATATAATAGGAGTTTAAAAGTTTACACTAGATTGAGACTATATGCAAATGAAATCTTAGGTAAAATTTTATACTATTCTAAGTCATAAAAAATACACTTTGTACAAAATACTGAAAAATTCACAGGATAATGAGCTGAGCATAAAACACCAAAACACAGCAGGCTTTAAATGATCTCTTTTGGATGCTATAGGATATGGAACATGAGTGGTTGAATAAATTTTTACTCTCCTAAACATGTTAGAGGATTCCTCATTGTCAGGTGTATTCCTGCTCCAGTACAAAGTTAATTAATTAACAACTGGTAGCTTACATTTCACTTCTTTTCAATTAAATAAAATAGATGTTATTTCCTAGACAGGCTAATATATCTGAAATTAAAAACAAAAAGTTACTAGCTATTATACTTTAACCTGACAACCAAAATTACTTCCATGTCAAAAAACTTCTGATACTCCTTGACAAATTAAAACATTTATATATCATGAATAAACCATATTGACGCTAATGGAGCAAGGATCCTTCTGTCTCCAGGGTATCTGCAGAGATCCATTCCAAGTTGGTAATGCCACACAAACTGTTTAAAATTCTGTGAAAAACTCCTGGAGCTGCTAGCTGAATCCTTGCTCTCATCAGCTCTCTCWGAAATTAATCATCATGTTTGGTGTCTTCATGAGGAGTCTCCAAAGAAGGTACCTGAACTATATAAACACAGGAATTAGCTGCTGATTTTCCTGTACTTCCCACAGATTACTGTCGCTGAGCAGATATGTTAATTCAGAAAAAGCACCCAAAATGCACATCCTGAATGCATTAGGCTCTTCCTTATCTGAACTCTAAAAAATGAGACAATCTCCAAAAATAAAAATTTTCATTTCTCTTATTCATTGTTTTACTAAAAATATATGCAAAGAGAGATACATTTCAAAAACTTTAAATTTTCTGGGGAAAATCTGGCTCAGTGCAGGGGACTGATGGAAGACGCTCAATACTATTTAAAACTCTTCTGATACAAGATTTGAAAGTATCTTCAAAGACAGTGAGAACTGCCTACAGCCTTCAATTCATTTGAAAAACAGAAGTCTGAATGTTACTCAAGAAAGAAATCATACAAAGGGCCCTATATTGGGGGAGGAAGTCCTCTTCATCCATTTTGAATGTCACCTTCTATCATTAGACACAGTACACTGAAAAAAAAATAATGGTTCAACTTGGTGCTACAGAAACTGTACTGGGTAGCTAAAGCAACATTTACAACCATTACACGTGTTATTTCCAATGTTCCCAGAAAGTTTTACTTAAAAAAAAAAAAAAAAAAAAATTTAAAGGAAGACTCCTAGTTGTGTGTGTACAAGTAAAGTTTCTCTGTTTCTAGTATAGCGGATAAATTGTTCCAAGTCCAGCTCCCCATAGAGAAATATGAGCTCTGTAATTGCTGACAAGGTCAATGAGAACATGGCAAGAGAGCAAGTGCTGAATATGTAATTTACATCAGCCTTTAGCAATTTTAACTTGACTTAAATTTTCAACTTTCTCAACCTGTTTATTTAATGCTTTTCAAAGTCTAACAATTTTGGAAAAATAATTACATAAGTCAATAGACTTGATGATGGCTTCTGCTTTCAGATATATGCCCTGCCTTTTTCACAACTGTGTAAAACAAGCTTTAGAAAGAACTTTAAATCTGAATAATTCAAACTGAAGCTGAACGACATCACTTTCTCTTTTAAAATATCAACAAGTATAAGATGCTTGAGGTCGAGAGAAAAAGAACAGGACCATAAACAGTAAAGCTATTTCCTCCCAATTTTGGGGTACATTTTTTGTGCAATCAGTTAACTGCTGTTAACATTTACTACATTTACTGAATTTTGCTGAAACATCCCAATTTTAATACACACACTACAAAGTTCAGTCTCCGGGCCACATCTGTTAACAAAATGCTGCTAAGAGAAAGCAGATTTATTTAAGCTAGGAGGGAACGTGCTCCCTGGACTCCCTATAGATTCTGGTAACAAGGCTGCATTGGTAGTAGTATGATAAATTCCAGCAATGAGGAATTTTGATGCAAGTGTAGCCTTTATTTAGCATTCATATTTCACAGGTTCTTAAATCCATTTGGAGCAATATTAAGATTAAAAATCCATAAATAAATAGCCTCCGATGCTAACAGAACTAATTTAGCACAGAGGTCAAAACAAACAAACAAACAAACAAACAAACAAACAATGACAACAAGAAAGCAGCAACAGAAAGACTGTTAGCAAAATCAGACTAACTTCACTGCTAGGAAAGAAGGAAAAATGTAAAAATATTAGATTAGCCTTTCCTTTCCACCCAGAGCTACCAAATTACACAACTTTGAGACTATGCTAAGCTTATCACAAGTGCTGGAATACGCATAGCAAGTATGTGCYACCTTCTAGCTTGAGCTAGGAAGATAACTCAGGGCAGTACTCTGAGGATGTTTATTTTGCTACAGGAATGTGTATATATTCTATATAACAAAGATGACACAACCTGTCTTCAGAAGAAAAAAGAAGCCTTTTTAAAGCTCCCAAAGAAACCATTTTGTCTTCAGTCAGCTATCTGGCTACCTGCTAGGAACAAAATTTACTCCTTTCTAATGACTTTAAATTATTTCCTTCCTTATTTCCCAAATTCCTAGCAGAAAATCACATCTGCCTAAATTTGGAATTGGTCAAAACTAGAGTGAGCACTACATAGAAAAGCTGAGCAATTATTGCAGCACTAAAAACTGGCATAAAGGCTTTGACTAGAAGTGTTGTGATACTGACGGGCATGATGGAGGAAAGCACAGAAGAGCATACGCATTCAGTAGCACTGTTAATTCCAAGTCGTGCCATCTCACATGATATGTTATGATATTTTTCACAGTATGAGAAAAGTCCAAAACAAAGGCAAATACGTAAATGCCCAGGCAAATTCAGAAGTGACTACCGTAACACAGCTGACGGGAAATAATGTGTTTCTTGATGAAATTTTCTTCCACAAAAGTCCATAGATGGATAGTAATATTTTCTGCCAGTCCTTCTCTACATGTAGCTCTTTGAAGACAATAAAAATATGCCTCTGATACGAAAGAGAACATGACAGAAGAGCAATTCCACTGACGGATTATTAAAAAAACAATTCCTGCTCAAAACATAGGACAGAGAAATGTTAGGTGGAGAATGTGGCATCTCAATTGTAAATGGGCCCAAGACATATGTGAACTTTTTGAGATATTTTGTACAGAGTTTCTTCCAGCTGTGAACATGAAGACCATAAAAAGATTCAGAGTGACTTAAACACTAAAAATAGAAGCAGATAAAAAAAATACAATCAAGGCGTATTTATATTCATGTGAAGTCCTTTCTCCCCGCAAAGAAAAAAAACCACGTTCTGTCAAATCAAGGCCTTCTGATAAAATCTATACCCGTTCAATGAACTGAAAGCTTCTGGTGAATCAAGTTCATTACTGTGTAAACACAGAGATAAGCCAAGTTTATTTTCATGTTTCTCCCCTCCCAAATGAAAAAAAAAAAAAAGATTAAATTTCCTTATATTTAACTGATATATTTGTTGTGAAATGAGCTCTGAAATGCACATCCCTTTCTCAAGCATGTGACTTCAAAACTAACTAATAAATGGTCTCGTTTTAAGATTGCACGTGGCAAACTTAGCTATTCAGAAAGATGACAGAAAGARGAAATAATTACATTAACAATTTGGATGGATGGGAACAATCTAAGGCAAGGGAGAGAAGGACCACAGTCCTACCAGTACCGTAAAATCAATGCTTTTACCAGAGCCATCTGGCAAACATCATTTAACGTAACATTAAGGGAACAACACACGTGATACAGACATATGCACTTCCAGATTCTGTGGTTACTCAATTCCTAAGGGTTGGAAAATGCTTTCAGAGATAGTACCAGGTAAGATTCTCACAGTGACACATCAAGAAAATCGTGGTAACAGGCTTAATAATCACTGAGAAACAAGAAAATCTGCTGTGCCAGACTTTGTTAAGGATAAACTTTGAAATCAGGAATCTTTGTTGTATATGTAAGAAGGCTGTAGCAAATTAAATGCACGCATCAAAAGTACCAGAATTATTCTCACATGGAAAAATATTGTCTGTTGAGGACAAAAGGAAGTATGGATCCAAATCTCCATGCCAGACATGCTGTAAACTGGCAAAAAATATGGAAGGAGAGAGGAAAGGGGGGAAAGAGAAGCAACAAATAACCCAGCGAGAAGGAAGACTGTTTCCTCCCCACCCCCCCAATCAACAGCTRGAAATATAGCATCTATTGTAGGGCCTACTGTAGACAGAAACAAAGGAGACCCAAAAATAAAACAGATCTATTTTGGAAATGACAACAAAATTAACAAAAATCAGCACAYGGAATGTATGTACAAAATCAAACTAACGAGTGCATATTTATTTTTAAATATACCAAAGAATGTTTCAAATGTCCCTTCTCCTTCCCTACAAAACCACTCAATAATCAAGGCAATTCTTTTGTTAAGGAGTTCTTATGGAACCGTTTCATTTATATGGGGAGAGGATCGACCACCCTCTCTAGCAAAATTAACTGCCCCAAAAGTACAGATCCATCTGTAAGAAGCTGACCAATCACTCTATCAATATGATACTGCAGCTAATGAAATTAAGTTTTTTTTCCATGATCCTTGTTGCAATTCTCTAGTATTCAAATTTTGCAACATGTCTTCACTTCTATTATGTGATTTTAATCTAAAAATTTATAACTATGTCATTAATTGTCCTAGTATCTGTGAAGAAAATCTTTCTTCTACCATAAAGTAAAGTGAATATACAGGATGTTTGCTTACATTTCACATTAATTGCAAAGACAAGAGATCAAATTCTATCATTTATTTCTTTAACCCTTTAAAAGAGTCAAAAAGACCTCTGAGGAATGCTTGCTGAGGTATAACTGGACAGTCTAAATGAACTCAAATTACAAAATTAACTACAGCAGTAATTTCTCATTGCAAATTTACTAGATTTTCCAAGTTACTCCTGGATTCATTTTTGATCAGAAAACACCTGTAAAATATGTACAGCTGTTTTGCAGCACTTTGGGAGGATTCCTAAATATACAGTCATCATGGAAGGATCTAACTGGAGAAGACTGGTGATAGACAGAACATAACCACTAAGCTGGAGGTGATAGCCCTGGAGAAGATTAAAAGAGAATGGTAAGTCTTTAGTTTGCAGTAAGCAAGAAAGTCGATGGCAGCAAAACAGAGAAGACAGAGACTTAATTAACCTCCAATTAACCAGGAAAATATTCTTTTGTTATGTATGCTCTGTGTGTTTAGGAGGGATTTCTCAGCTTCCTCTAGCACGTTTGGCCATGTGATCACTTCGGAATTAAAATAATATTCCTGTCTTTTCTGTGCAAGAGCAAAGGAAAATAGAGCCAACAAAATGCTTTTCAACTACTATTTACCTATTACAGCTCAGTAAGAGCTGTTCTAATGCTATTCTTTCATACTCATAAAGCAGGGAGGAAATAGTAACTGCATTCCAAAATGAATGAGCGTCAGTGATTCAAAGGAAGGACGCCTCACACAGTCATCAGTGCAATGGTGCTGCACCTGCTCACTTCACATCTGAATTTGACCCAAAACGCTGAACTGGGAGAGGGTAAATGAGCTCTTCAAAAAGAGCTTTATTAAAAATAGTGAATGTATTTAAAGTTACAATAAGTTTCACTATTCCTTGAATAATAAGTAACCTTCACACTTACAGTGTGTTTTTTAAAATAAGTCTCATGAGTCATTAAGAAATAAACACCCTATACCTATAGGTACAAAAGAGACAATAATAAATCTTAGACTTCATTTTTCATGCAGGAAAATGGAGATGTTCAACAAAGTAAAATGACTTGATTGTTTTTTCCCCTCAAACTGGTTGCAAAACCATGAATTGTGAACTTTGCCTTCTGCTGAACCTTGCTGCTGTTGCAAACACTTAACCACACTCTGCTCATGGATGGCAAATCATCCTTATAGATGAAACTACTGATAGGACACATGCTCAGGAGCAGCTAACAATTTAGCTACAMTGAAATAACACCTTTTTTCCATAGCTATAGCCACATACTTCATAGAGATGTAGCTGTAATAGTAAGCATTTGGTACCAGAGGTTGCTAACAGTGGTTAGGATAGGTAATTTGTAAGATCCTCTGCAGGCCACACAGGATTCCCAGATTGCAGGAGGCCATTTAGAATGATATACACTATACAAATATGGTGGCTCCTTTGCTCTGCAGTAGGAATGTGTGGGAAAGTTAGGAAACTAGAGAGTCTGAAGTAAATTTAATATAATTTAACAACATGATATTCCCAGTAAATTCTCATACCGTTCAGACATATTTAAATTAATAAAAGTAATCACTGTTGCACAGGTAGTTTCACAACAGTTGGCCCAAATATGCTTTT
>PTEX01000115.1:2057014-2099942 GCA_003342815.1 Eudromia elegans | reverse complement strand
CCCTCTTTTCTTTGTCCTAGAATGAACTCATATTTTAAAACAGCCTAACAACTTCTCAGACCCACTGGAAGCAAGTTAAAGAATAATACTGATCATTGGAGCTGACAGATTTTTTTTTTCAATCCATATGTTTTATTGTTATGTTCTTTTGAATATCATACTTTGTTCTGCTTCTTGGGAAAAACATTTGTATGAACTAACAACATGTGGAATCTCTCACACAACACAATACGAAATTTGGTTCAAGAAGAGCCTTTTTCTCCTCCCTCATGATGCAGTTTTAAACATTATTCTCTTTGGCAAGAAGCCTGCGCTAGCCTCTAGAGCCAACGAAGTCCCAATTAATTTAAGACTCTCATTTTGTTGCAGGATAACTGAATATAATTTTTATTTAGCAAGTTCTAAACTGTGAATAATTAATGCTACAAGAACTATGAGCAACAACCGACAAAATAAGTAAAGCTTGTCAGCTAGGATACATGCAAATGTTTCCTCACATTTGCAACAGGAAGCCAGGCAGGATGGGTCTGGGGAAAGGTCTGGAAGCTTTATAGCAAAGCAGAGGGAAAGATGAAAATAGATTTTAAAGAGGATATTGTTTTCCTTGCAGCAATAACCTTTCTTTGGAATTAGAAGCAGGTAACTATTTCAGTGTTTCCTACCCATTTTATAAAATTGAACTTCTATAATTTGCAGAAAGTATCCAAAGAACACACTCCACCTTTCTTTATGCACAAGATTCAAAGAACTACCTCTGCAGAAGCCTGTAACCAACTCAGACAGGAATCAAAACATGGCAGAATACAAGTTGTTTCATTAATGTGAGAAGTGCCAAGTGCACCTGAAAAATATTAATTTACTTTTGTTTTCCCAAGAAAGAAAATAAAGAACTACAATACTTGCACTAAAAAAGACTAATTAGAACGCTAGTTCAAAAGATAGAAGAAAACAGCATAGTGTTGAGGAGCTGGTGATTTCAAACACATTAATAAGGCCTCACCATACAAATCCGTGCAACTGTAAGAAAAAAAAAAAAAAATACCAAGAAGACAATCTACTTATTGATTAAAACACAAAGCTCTCTGAAAAGAGAAGCTGCTCGAAACACGTGGCAAATGGCACACTAGTTAAAGCTAGGGAAAACACAGGTCATTAAGCAGAAGTACTAAAAAGCCTAGCAGAAATATAAAAAATTTGGAGAACAGTTTCACAAAATGGCCATTTGCGGTTGCTGTGTTCAGAAGTGGAATAGTAGCAGGTATGGGAAATTTACATACAGAACAGATGGCATCTGCCCAGCATTGTGCTGGCCATGTAAATAAACTATGACAACACAAAGCAAAAACAAAACAAGCAAAGCAAAAATTCCACACCCCACACAGAAAAAAAGCAATCAGGAAAAGAGTACCAGAAAGCATGTAACAGTTGGTAGCTAGAGATTACTTAACAATCACTGTGATTTTAAAAGATGAATGATAGAGTGTCTACTTTGATGCTCAATAAATTAGTATCCTCATGAGATATGCATCTTGCTGGTGTCATCTCAAAAAACATAATTTAGTTACAAGGGCAAAGAGCATATGGCATCCCGGACTAACGTGCATTTAACAAAAAACACCCACAGAGGAAGCCCACAATATAGCTGGTAAAAGGTCTTGCAGCAAGATGCCTCATTTTCTTGAGGAAAAACAAGCTTTTCATTTTGGATGGGCTTGACACAGAGCTCTGCCTCATCTCAATCACCACAGTATCTCACAGAAATTGAAGGCTGAGCCCCTCACACATGCATTCTCCCCACCAAGTCCTGCTTCCTGGCTGCAGAGCAACTGAGCTGTAGTAATACACTACTAAGAAGGCACCAGGCAGCAGTTCTGGGCTCTGCTCTGGCAGCTGAAGTTGTATGACAGTGTTCAGTACAGATCGATACAGTCCTCCACGTGCACACACAGGCGCTGGCTGCTCTGCTAGTTGGCCACACACAAGTGAGGCCTGAGTGCAGTCTGGGCTCCATGCTACATTAACAAGGTCATGCCATTTTAAGGTTTGGAGCTCTTCTGCACTCAACCCTCTCCACCCATAAGTATGTCTGCATTTATTAAAGACAGTGTGTACATACACTTAGAAGTTTCAATCACAATTCTTGTTAAATTTTCAGGATATGTTGCAAATGTTACAAAGAATAAATTCTAATTACCCCACAGCAAAATGCACCTTGCTCATACCTAACCCAAAGATCATCCCCAAGAAATAGTCAGTATTGCAGAAACAGCTAGAATCTTCAGGGGATGATAAACCCTGTTGGACTGTGATATATCCACTATTCTTGAGTGGCAGAATTCTGCTGCAGTAGGCTCTGACTAAACGTGTCTTTACCTTTAGGACCTGACTGTCCACACCAGCCATAAAACTGTTTGTAAATGCAAATATCCAAAATCCAGCCAAGAGGTGCTTAATATGAGATCTCTATTCGTTGCTTGGGATTTGTGCTTGGTAGGGTTGGGGTTTTTTTTTTCTTTCTTTCTTTCTTTTTAACACTTTTTTTTTTGCTTTGTTTCACTGGTCTAATTTACATACTAACTAAATTTGGGTTGAGACAATAGAGGAAGATGGCATCTGGAGGAATAAAAGGAAAAATAAAAGTTTTAGGAGCACTAGAGTAGGGAGGCACTGCAACCCCAGAGCTTAGAAATCTCCACTCTAACAGGGTGATTTGTTCCTTAAGTAGAAACTGTTTGGGTGCTTATTTATTAGTATCACATTCTGTCAAAGACCTAGGAGAAAAAAAAAAAAAAAAAAAAAAAAAAAAAAAAAAAAAAAAAAAAAAAAAAAACCAAAAAAACACCCTGCACATCCTTTATCAAGCTGTAAAAGTGACTGCCCAAATGACAGCACAACGGTTAGGTGGTCTACTGGGCCTATAACCAAGAGCAAGCGCTAGGACCTGAGGAATGGGAACCAAGCCAATTGTCTAGACAGCAGGCAGAAAAACATGCTGGCTAAATTTAATCAGCTGCCTCCTTTCTTTTGTAAARCGAATGAGTAGATTATAGCCAGGGTGACACATAATTTGTGATTGAAATTGCTTGTTTAATTGTAATTTAAAAAGAGATGAACTTCATCCCAATTCCAAATCCATCACCCTCATACTTGGACAGTCAGATCAAGAGTCATCTTCAAGAATAAACAGCAGCTGGTGAAAGCCTCCAACGTCAGCAGTTGCCCTACGCACTCCCTATCTTTGCAGATCCTTCTGCTGATCCCCTCACCCATCATGTAACAGAGAAAAAGGAGCCATTTTTCAGGCTACTGCAAGTTTTCCGCTCTCCACAGAGGGTCTTTTAAGATTCAGACTGGCAGTTTCTCTCTTCATATGGGGGCAAAGTTGACTAAGGACAAATAACATGATTTATAGCATCTACTGACTGGAATCAGTAGCAGATTGCAATGCCTGGCGGGATAATGCAGAATAGTTGTTAACAGAGAACTGCTATTTAAACTCAGCAACTATATCCAAATCTTGATGCAAAGGCCTTACAGAAAATATGATGAAATTGGGGGAGACTTTTTGGGAGGAGAAGGGGAGATGATTTGCCTTTGGTGATGCCCGAGTCAAATCTCCAGCACTTCTTTTCAATCTCTAAAATTTAAGGTGGACTCTTTGGATACAGACAGCATGAAACACGTGAAATACATCACCCAGGGAGAAGGAAAGCAAAAAAATTAGGTAGCAAGTAACAATTACAGCTAAAGCAGAAAATTATCAACCCCAAAATGACAATTGTCAGAGATATTTTTTGAAGCTGTCTCTCCCACTACAATTTCTTTGYCCAAAAATATCAGAAATTGGAAAAAAAAATCCAGAAAACATGGTAAAGCAATCTTCCTTTCATATATGTTTCATCTCACATTCCACAACTGAAAATTACAGTGAAGTTTTAACTAACATTTGAAAGTTGACTAAATTCTACTGTTTAAAACTTCAGCACCGCACCTACTTTGATACTGTGGCTTGTGACAGCAAAAAATATCTGTAGGAACTGTGTACAAAATTGGCAAAGGAAAATGTAAAAGCTATAAAAATGCACATAAATATGCTGAAGCAGCAAGATTACAGCAATAACTGTAAAGTTTTAAAAACTTCATCAAAGTTTGTTTCTAAAAAAAAGAAAATTGTCTTTCATTATCCTCTCAGGTTAAGGTACAATAGTATAGTATGATCCCTTTTTTTATCAATAATAAATTCCTTAACTAATGTGAGCATACAGTATAATGTACTTATATAACTTAATGGCATTACAGTCCTTTAATCTAGAAAATTCTGTTAAAATATATTTTAAAATAACATACAGTTTAAAAAGTGTGCTCAAATATAAATGCTGGACAATATTTTCTGATAAATTTAGTGAGTTATACTAATCTTAATTATTCAAACACAAGTGGCTAAGTAAAAACTATGGAGTACACACTGAAAATAGACTCAGGCTTCAGAATCACAAACTGATGCGGAAACTCCTCTTATACTCACAGTCATTAAAGAACAAATATATAGATTAAATTCACATTGAAATTCAAATAATCTGAGTTTTATGTAGGATCAAAAGAAACAAGTGACAGACATAAAACTATTTATAAATATTTTGTCAGGTGTCTATAAACAACAAATAAACTTAACTGGTTTCGACTCACAGACGATCTTCAAAAAGAGATTACATTTGTTAAGTAAATTGCTACAACTGCAATAGGCTCATATACTCATCTCACAGTATAATATACTGAAAAATAACCTTTTTCTGTTCACTAAAGGAAAGCACAGATAGTGATTATTAAATTAATATAAAACCTCCTAAAAAATCTGTTAGTACTGTACAGCAGGCAGTGAACTTCCACCATAATTACAATCATAGCTACAATAAATAATAAATATGCATATACACATATATACATGCATGCACCYATACAAGCATCTTAATTTCTTTAATAAGTGTAAATTATAGGGGGAAAGAAGGGAGCAGAATATCAGCAAGCAAATCTATATGTAACCAACAGACTACATTTATATTAACCTATACTATAAAATCTCACAGATGATATGGGGTCAATGTGTAAGCTTTCTAGTCTTCTCTGCATCGTGTTTGCATAGTATTCAGTGAACAAGAAAGAAGGCAGAAAGCAAGCAAGAAAGTAAAATTAAATAAAAAAGAATAACATTTGCTCTGAAAGAGATTCTATTCTGTTGCTCAGTTCTCTGTACAGCTTCAGGGATTGCTTCACCTTTCAGACTACAGGCTGCCCTAGTGTCTAGGTAAGAGCACATTTACTACAAGGCTTACACCAGGGATGTTGGATCTCAAATTCAAAGCATAGAGCGCCTCAAATGCCATGTTTATATATAAAGAGAACGGATTGCATCCTTTGCTTCCCAACTGCGATGCACTATTGTGGAACAGCAAGTCAAAAGGCAGATATTGTGACTAAACAGAACACTAAAGAGGCAGTGCAAAAGGCTTCCACTAACAAGAGCGCAAAAACTAAGGCTAGCAATTTTCTAACAACTGCAAGTTCATGCTAGTGAAACAGCTGGAAAAAAGGTAAAGAGAATATTAAGAAATACAAGTGACCTACTATAGCAAAACAGATATGCATTTGATTCCAGGGGTAGATGTTAAATGTACAGGCATGTACTGGCAAAAGGCCAGTTCCTAACAGAAAACAAACCTCTTAAGATTTAAGTTCTGTTTTTAATTTCAAACCCATGAACTTTAAGTGGATTTGAAATTAGGCAAAACTTATTCATTCCTATTTATAACAGGAAAGAAAGACAGGCAACCTCTAGCTTGGAGTTTAGAAAGGAAGGCCATGACAAAAAACATCCTTTTGCTTCCCAACCTGAAGGCTGGTAAAGCAGAGCACGTGCACCATGCTTTAAGGATAGCACAAAGTTGCAGCTCACAGCTGGCAGTGCCCATCCTGGACGACTGCAGCATGTACAGGCCTGCTGACTACCTCAAAAGCTCTCTTTTGTCTGTTTTGGGGGGGTTGTTTTTGCTTGGCTTTTAAAAATTAAAAACAAAAAGTTTACWACAAATGTTTCTGTGCAAGGCGGCAAAGATGTGGAGGGAAACAAAACCCTCTTTTGCGGAATTTTAATGCAGGCAAGCCTAGCTGGAGACACACACTGCAGCAACAGCGTTATTGTAACCACTGTGGTCTGAGAACACAGGAGAAAGACATTTTGGGRGAGTAACAAACTTTACTGGGCAGATAATGTAACTGGAAATGGTAGACTGCATTTCATGCACACAGTCACTTCTATTTCAGACCTGAAGAGCTGGTATGTCTGACAMCTTTTTCAGTCGTATCAGCTGGTTTACTACAAAATACTACTCCTCCTCAACAAATTTAACTTCCAAAGTACACAAAAGAAGCATCTTAGAGTACATCTTGCCATTCCATTTATTTTCATTTTATACCTAAACCAGGCAGTGTATACTATAAATCTTGATTCAGTCCTGAACAGTAAAGCCTCTATCCGGTTCCAGCTGTGATGCTTGCACTGTACATCAATGCAATGCCTTCCAAGGAGACATTCTGTCCTTAAAAGTGTGGATCATGAATTCCCTTTGGACAGAATTACTACCACCAAACTTGGAACCAACTTAGGAAAATGAGGAAAGAGGGGAAAAAGATATGGTGAAGGTATTTTCACAGCTGGAACCTGTGCCCTATGCCGTCTACTCCCAGGACTGGTTCTCAAGGCTGTGACCCTTCCTGAATATCCCGCAGTCAGCACTAGCAATGCAATGGTGCCTGGCTGTTCCTGCCTTCAGCACAGAGCCTGAGGAACAAAGAAGCACATGAAACTCATTCTTCGGCTTTCTCCCTTTCCAGTGAGTTCAATCAGAGCAAATTCTTTGGCAAGAAAGTCAACAGAAAGATCCAAGAAATCAAACATAAATCTGGTACAGCACCACAAGAGAAGGACAGAGGGAGGGCGGGAACAAGGAGGGCGAGGGGGAACAAGGAATATTATAGTGACTGCACTCTAGTGAATTATATTGAGCATTTCAAAAAGAACTAATTCCGTATCCTGTGTGAATCAGGAACAGATTTAGAGCTGGTCTTCATTTTCTAATGTTTGAGGTAGACATAGTCATAGTTTTCCAAGGAATTTGTTTCTCGGTGGGAAAACMGGTTTTCAATATGATTTTTCGATATGATTTTTGTGTGTGTGAAATGTATCTGTTCATGGATGTTTTCTTGAGATGTAATCCAATTAGGAAAAACAGGACTCTAGAGCAAGCAATAATTTTTATAATTGAACCCTAATGTATTCACTTTCAGATTTTTCATTTAATAGATGGTATTCACTTCAGTGGGGCGGGAATCCCTTTCTGATGAGATCTCTTTTTAGGKATTTTAATACAGGAACGATATAAGCAATACAGTCCTTTCAGATTTCTGTAATACTGGTAGATTTAGCACTTAGATTTTATGGATGCATATCCTATTTATTTTTTCAGATTTTTTACTTTTCAAGTAAATGGAATTTGTAGAAATACACTGATCACATAAGATCACAATCTATATCAACCTTGTTCATCGTGAAGTACACTTAGTGCTTGTGAATTTTCACCATCAGTGATTGGCCTCTCTTCTCGCAAGGAAGAGTTCAGAACAAAGCAGTTTTAGCCTGTTTTCCCCTCATGACTGTCTTACTCTCATTCCAGTTAATATATGATCCTTTTGTGAATTGATGGAAATTACTTTTGACAGATTCTATTACAAGACACTTCTGGTTTGTAGGACCATTTTTGGTCCTACAAAAAGGACTTGAATGTCTAAACAATTGTTTATAATTTCTCACTGTCAATGGAAAGCATCTAAGACTGGGTCAGCAGCATCTACTTTCCCAGCGCCAGCAAGCAAGAAACAGTTCCAAATACCATATGCAAATTCTTACAGGGACAAAACTACTAAATCCTTTGAGCAGCAGCTCTGCAGCTGCACCATTCCTCCATGACAACACAATAACTTTATTTGTTGCCAGTAATGACATGCAGTTCTTCCTTAAGGACACTAAGCAGCAGACAATTCATAAGGCTACCTGAAGACAGGTAAACCAAAAAGAAAGAGTTTTACCCCTACCTGAGATTTTTGAGAAATTCTCATTTAAAGAAGATCAAGAGATAGCTGGCAAAGCTTCTACATGTGCAAGGAAAAATACAGAGCAAGGAAATGGATGTTCTCCACAGGTAACAAACAACTCTTGACACTTCCCTGAGAGATATCTGAGAAAGAGAGGAATAAGCTCAGGCTGCAGAAAGACACCTTGCATTTATGCAGTCAGGATTCAAGCTCCTTAACTGTAAAGACAATTAGTATTGGAACTTATTGCCAGAAGGAGGCCTTAGACTCTTTACCACTGGAGGTTTCTCAAGATAAACAGATATAAACAGATATCCTGAAGCTGTGCCTGGTCAGGCCTCAAGTCTGCTTTCCCTAGTTGTACAACACCTTACGCCAACTGACATCAGTGGAAATCAGACACTGATTGCACATCTTCATTTTTAAAAGATGCTTATGAAAATCTAATTCAGGTTTAAAACAGACTGATTTTAAAATAATGAATAAACATGACTATTGATAAATATTTCCAGGTGTCATTTTGGGAAAAAAAAAAAAAAAAAGAGACAATCTTAAATTATGATCTTTTAGGCTGCAAAGCTTTTCTTCATCATTTTCAAAAGCCTACTTTTCAGTATTTCAAAAGGAAAGAAATATTCATAGGCAAAAGTCACAGTACCATTCTACGATCCAAAGTACAGAGTATATGGAAAAAGTTGTAACACACTGAAAGGAGATGTCCAAAAACTGAAGTGGTGTCACAGACAGTTTTATAGCAAGATCTACAATGAGAAAAATGCTTTAAGCTTGAAAAAAACAGTACTTAGAAAAACTACATCTCATAATTGACTTTCCTCATAAGCAATCTGCATAAACACAGTAATGCTAAATAAGTAGGATGTGTCGACTTAAGTAACTCATTTTAAATAATGATTTTCTATTTTCCTACGTTCTTAATAAAAGAAACAGCCATTTTCAAATGTTAGACATTCTTGATTTAATTAATTTCAGAAATATGTACATTTTTTCCCTTGGAGAATACTTTATAAGCACTATCTATAGATTCCTAAGATTAAGTTAAAGATTCATCACATGCACTTTCTATTTGTTATACATAGCTTCTTGTTAAATGAAAAAGGAATATATGGAATACAGTTATTTCCTCCAATCTTACAAATCATCAAGGGAGTTTTTCCTCACTAGTAACTGTGGAATAGCACCTGAAATTGTGAAACATTCCCACTAAGAAATTTAGATCATCAATTTTGTCAGTGAGCTACAGAGATGAAGAATCAACAGTTTTGTGATACCTTATACATCCTCGGTGCCTCAAATGAGTTTTCATGTCAGACAGCACCAAGCAATTTCAGAAAGACTCCTACAGTCAGGTTTACTTGGTTAGACTCCTAAAGTCAGCACTTAAAATTCCAAGGTTTAACATATACTCAATAAACATACACTACAGATAATAAGAATAATAATAGAGCAAATATGTTTTGTTTCCTTAGGAACTAGGAAAGGAGAAATTCAAGTAGCTTTTTTGTTTGTTTGTATATTGGATTTAACTGTACAGAACTTCACGGCCAAAAAGTGTGATCCATGATCATCAGCAACTGGTAGCAAATGTTAGATTTTTTTGTTTTTATTTGAAAACCACTGGTCACATAGTTCCTTGTGTTGCTATGTAGAATTCACTGAAGATCTTCAAAACTCGCCTGAATGCCATCCTGTACCACATGCTCTAGGTGACCCTGCTTGAGCAGGGGGGTTGGACTAGATGATCTCTAGAGATTCCTTCCAACCTTAACTATTCTGTGATTCTGTGTGATAATATGTATTACACAAAATCAAAAAATTTATGTGCTTAACCACATTAGCTGCATAGCCATGGAACTTTTTTACATACCTTTATGTTATGTAAAGCAGAACTGTGACTGTGGATTCACAAATTTATAGTTGAGTAAAACGGAAGTTCACAAATAACTTATCTGGTTTTGTGAATTAATGGGAAAGCAGCTCTCAAAATAATTTCAACCATGGAAACACAATCTGAAGAGTTTTATAGTCAATGGTCCCAGCTAATGAAATTTCACATTTACTAAATGATTGATATAATCAAATAACCATTCTACCCTCCTCTATCCACCAACATCATTAACTTGTCATTATCTCAGGACTTTCCACTCACGTAGTCACCTTTATGATTGAGAAATTCACAGCTCCCTCCTGTCTACAAATCCTCCTCCTTTTAGCATCTTCAGATTCTGAACTGCACAGGTATTGCATGTCCATGATACAACACTATACCATCCTTCTCAGAGAGCAGTTACAGAGAACTACAGAATTTGGTTTTTGGTTCTACTCTACTGCCTTGTTGCTTAATTCTTAGCCATTCTTTAACACCGAACCATACAATTCTTTCCATGCATAACTGCTTTAGTCATTTTTACTCAAAGACACCTACTTTCTTTAAAAAAAAAAAAAAAAAAAAAAAAAAAATTCACGGTGTTTACCTAGCCACATAGCTTAGGGGTTTTTGGGGGCAATAAGGGGGACGAAAAAATATTTAAGCACAATAATAACTATAAACCTACCAACAGAGTTGTTAAACATCCTGCATATTGAGATTCCTTAATCTCTCACTTCCAAGTCATACAGAATGCATGCTACTGAAATCATGCAGAAATTAGAGAATTACAAGGTGGTTAACTGTAACAGAATAATTTTATGGTGTATATTTTATAATATCATAAAAATTCTTGCAAAAAAAGAGCAAAACAAAAAAAGAAAAGCTATTATCTTCCCTTATGTAAAAATCACAAACATGCTTTTTTTCCCTGCCTTCCCAATCTCCAGCCATTAAAAAATGCACTGATCCTAGGCCAAAACCAAAGTGAATTTAAATTTGGACTACACTTACCTAAAGCGAGAGAGGGAAATATACAGGTTTGTAATAGATCTTGATGTCATTTAAGTTGGCGAAAAGCAGCCATTTTAGCGTCCTCTCCATTATTTTAAAAGGGAAGGTACAATACATTGCAAACATCAGCCCTGCAGAAGCTAAAAATTAAGACTAGCTAAAGCAGAAAATGCCAAAGTAGCATCAGCTAAATTATTATACAAACATTTCCTGATGTCAGCGGAGCTATGAAATGGGGGGAGGGGGTTRTATGACCAATACATGAAGTTCAAATGCAAAGCCATTAAATCCAGCTTACAAGAATCATGTCAGGAATTCAAGAGAAAGTACCAGATTTCAGCATGTTTTTAGTAACTTCTCTTAATTCTCCCTTACTTTCCCAAACAGTGAAAAAATATATCATAGAAAATACCTACAAAATGCACTGCATACAGTCAAAATTATACAGTATTGAGCAGCTCTGCTGGAAAGTGTGTACCATATTTATTAGGTGTCACTCAAAGCATTTCACATTTTCCTGCTTTTGTACTTCAGACTTCATTACCATATGGAGGTGTACGAGCCAGTTTATACATGGACATTATACTGTCCTGCTGTAGTAACCTGATGAACAAGCTGGATGCGGCATTTGCCTAGGTGCTTTGGAACAGTTAGTTATGTTCTTCCACCCCACTGGGATTTTCACATGAAATCTGTTTTGTTAATTATTGTAACCACTTGTGAATAGATACCATTTAAAGCAAATACATTTCCACATTTTCCTAACACCAGGAAGACAAATATCTGCTATTTTCAGCATTTTAGAGTTATTTTAACACTTCTGAAAGGTTACAGTATGACAGCAACCATATAGAAGCTGCAGTTCTGCATTCAAAGTATATTCCCAAGAAGACCACATAACCTAAGGTCCTCCAAGCTATTTCAGCACTTTTGTTGCTACACAGTGAGAGAGATGCCCATAAACAGAGTATATGTATCTGCTTTACCTCTTTTTAAAGGTCTCTGTCTAGTTTCACTGGTAGGGAACATACAATTTCATTTCTTTCCAAGTTATCTAAGCAGAGGACAGCATTCACTCTCAGAACATTATTCAAATCCAATATTTTCATAACCTCCATTAGCTGTCATGCTTCTTGAAAGTGAAAAATGTTATATAAATAAGAAGACTGAGTGCTGGATTACTGCTGAACTTTGCCAGTATATATTGTTAAGCAATCATTCATCACAAGGCATGACACTCCTACTGAAAGGCTTTTTTAGTTTATTTTAAGGGCATACACAGAAAACTAGAGGAGTCAAAACACTGAAAGTATCAACACTGACCTCCACTGAGGAGGATGCAGCCATTACAGGTATTTAAATGACTCCAAAGTCATGAGATGCAATAAAAGCACCTCTTTTGTGCACTTCAAGGTGACAGTTGTGAAAAGTTTAAAAGAATTTTTCATAACTGAATCCTAGAACATAACAACTATCTACTATGCTGTGTGGAAACAAGCAGGACTTGTTACTTTTTTCCACATACTCAGTGGCTTTATTATTAAAGTGGCACCATTTCCCCATACAGCCTTTAAAGAACCAACACATACAGCCAAAGCGTGCTTGCTAAATTAGCTTAWGGAAAATGGTAATACTTTTCTACTAATATTTAAAGTCAGCTTTGGAAGTACTTTTGTTCTTGCACAAGCAAAGTCAAATATAATTTAACAGAAGCTTTGCTCTCAGAAAAGTGACAGGATCTACACTGAAGAAGATACACTAAAATACCATTCACTATCAAAATATTGCATACAAAGGACATTGAGCAAGTCTTGATAATGCTAGGACTCCACTAAACAAATTAGCTGTAGGTATCTCATTTAAAAAGAGTGCTACTAAAAACATTTAAACTTGTCAAGACAATTTTCACTTAGGCTATGGCAGCTATACCAACATGTTTTGTTAGCAAGACAGTACCCTTCAGTAAACTTTAAAAAAAAATTGAAACAAAACAAGGCAACTGCAAGTGAGCTAAGCTTATTTAATTCAGTTCAGCCATAGCCAAAAACACACTGGACAGTGTCTTAATCACTAAGATAGATGATGTTTTCTGAGAGAAACTTCTTCTTTCCCATTACCAACAACATTAAGTGAAGTCTCTCTAGGTTTTAAAAGAAGGCTGGTGAATGAATCTTCTTGCTTTCCCCACTACAAAAACAGCCACTGAGCAAATTTGAAGGTCTAAGTTTGCCTATTGCATTTTCCTCAATTATTAGGAGATATTCAATTCCACTCAGAGTTACCAGTGACTTGTTATGCAGATACAGACCTTATATTTTAAAGAAGCTAAACAAAATGAGCTAATAAAGAGAATAAGAAAGAGCAGTAGCTGGGTCTTTAGTGCATGTTCCATTCTGTTACTATATTCAGAGCCTGCATTTTTATCACAGGCAGAATGATGGAGAGCTGCCAGCAAACACTCACAGGTGGTGTTAATGGCACCAAGACAGTTGTTTTGGTGTGATGATTTTTTTTCATTTATTTACTTATTTATTTATTTACTTGATATTCACTTTTTTTTTCGCCTGAGCTGCTGAGTACTAACATTGAAATACCAGAAAATGAAGTTAACAGATAAAAGGAAAAACATTTAGGAGATCAAGCTTCACTGTTTGCATTTTGAAATTTAATTAAAAACTACATCTTTTAGTGCTCTTTCTTCCCTCATCACTTCCCTCTTACGGGAAAAAAAAAAAAAAAAAGAGAAAAAGAAGCCTAAATAAAAGTTTTAGGGCTTATTTTATTGGTAATACCCAGAAGACTTAAGAAAGGTTAAGAACTATTTACTAAAAGAATTATACATCTTCCAGTCTTGTTTAGTTCTAGAGATAGATATTCTCCTTAATAAAAAGGAGGAACTTCTGCCAGTAGTTATGTACTGCCCAATATACACTCTTCTTCTGCTAGGCCAAAAAACAGACTAGTCAATCTTTAAAAAGAGCAGTTGTGTTATGAAAGACAACTTTATCATTTGCCAAAATAACCTAAAAAAGAACAACAGAGATTCTAGCAATGCTTTTATCTGATCTCCAGTTACTCTTGTTGAACAGAAGCAGTGACCTACACCAGTGTCTCACACCTAAACTGCAACCCTCCACAAAGTAACAGGAAGATTCAAAGGCTAGGAATCCCATCCTTTGCATAGGCAAGGCAATTTTAGTTTAAAAAGTTGAGCTAAAATGTAAGATAAAAGTATAACCAAATTACCCTGATTTACTGCTGGAAACAGCTAACTTCCTTCAGGGGAGTAAGATGCATAATTTTTTAGACTGATTAGAAAACTACCAAGTACCTTAAATGCTGGCAGCAGCTCAGTTCCTCCCAGGCAATATAAAGAGTGTTAACATTTGCTGCTGATAATTTCAGCTGATTTTCATGCCTTTCTCCACAGTGCCCTGAGGAACTGAGCTGCTGCCAGCAATTAAAAGTAGTAAACAGTAATAAATTTTAACTTCGGAATTGCATATAAGTAGATGAACCCAAACATTTGCAAGATGTTTGCCAAACACTTGTCTACCCTACTCATTACTTCATCAATGAAAATCTGCATCATCTTGTGCATCATCAACACACATACACCCCAAATGTTCAGTTAGATAAGGCTGATTTATATGCCATTTCTCAAGGTTTTAAAAGACTTTTCTACCTAGGTAGAACACAGACACACAAAAATCCAGTGTGGATTTCTGATTATAAAAGAATTTGCTTTCATACTGCTTGACTTTATACTACCTGAGTGTTCAATCTAATTAAAACATTATGTATGTCTCTCTCTGCAAGCCATCACTGTTTCCAGTAAGTGAACTGGTAATCAACAACCAAATCACAAAAGGTGGTATGATATCCTAGTATGAAATATGGAGCATTCCTGTAAGATTTCCACACATGAACACAGGTCACAGGATTAGAAAACATTAAGCTTCTAAAAATTTGGTCTTCATCCACCCTAAAATTTGTTTTAGCTTATTGACAGGATGAACATTRTGTGCTGCCTGATTTACTGTCCAAAAGCAGTAAATTTCAGATAATGTAGTTATGTAAGGAGTAAACCTTCACTCTTGTAAATGATAACATCCCTACCTTAACATGATATAAGGATACACAGCAGCAAGACAGATTATGTATCAGTTTTATATTGTAATGCTATATTCTATTTTTATACTATGGTTTTATCAAGGTGTCACTGATTGCAGATGCAAAMTCTTCTTCTGGCTCCCAGAAATACTCATCAGAAAGTTATGAGACTTCCTTGAGATACTTCTCTATAATATTAACAACAACAATAACAAAGCATGTTTAAAACATTTCCAAAGAGTATGATACCTTTGATAAGCCTCAAAATATGTCTTCTGTGAAGTTTTTTTTTCCATCCTACACATTGTGTAACATATATACCTTCATCATAATTAGCTTCAGTACATGAAATTGGAATTATATTTTCAACTAATCTGCAAGGAATTTTTTTCCCGATCCTAGCTTCTTCATGCATTCCTTTAATAGAAACATGAGACATATCCCAGGAAATCTCTTAATCTTATAGTGAACAAAAGTATATAGCATTATCCTGTGCACTGGAAGCTGGAGAATTCTTGTGAAGGGGGAAATGTAAGACTAATYAAACATTTTACAATTCTTATATAAACTTCCATTATTTATGCACTGTAAAACAGAGCATTTAAAGGAAAACATCATCTTTGCACAGTCACAGTTCAAAAAAATCTGAAAGTCGGTTTGAAAGAAGAATGGCCAGAAGGTTTTACTTTTTAAAAACAGTAGTTATTTTCAGGTCATTTAATTTTACAACTTCACCTATTGTTTTTGGAAAACGCGTGGATTTCAAAACACATACAACATCACCTCTTCCACTTACTTTGTGCTTATAAAGGAATTCAGCTGAGGAATATGTAGCCATGCCAGAAATAAAATTAAAAAAAAACCCAAACTTTCTAAGCTTTCTCCTAATTTATTTTACATTTTTAATAGATCATTTCACAATTAAAGCATGCTATATTTGCTATTTTAATATACTGAATGAATCTCTTACTTCTCTGTCGGTAATTACATAAACAGAACTCCGAGAGTGGAAATTGATGTAGTGGGGGCTGCAACCCCACATTCCTCAGAAGCAGCCCTGTCCTCTAAGCTGTCATGGAACAGGGATGCTTCCACCTTCAACCATTACAGGTCTCCGTGGCCCCAAGCATACTCCTTTACCTTCACTGACATGTAGTTATGTTCATTAACAATCATTTTACAAAACCCTGAATGGAGGCAAGACTTCATTAAATTCCTTGCCATTAGGTAATAGAGTAGGCCTACCTTGCTTTATGAGAAATTGGCTAACATGTAATTTGTTAAAGGGGCTGTCCCTTAGGGCTACAAGGGCCAGTCGATTCAAATTAAAAGACACTACAGGGGTTACGTGAGTATGTGCGATCAAGCCAGAGAGACACTGTGCAAGTTATAGCTCTAGTTAGCCAAATGTACTACCAGTGGATTCCGAAATATCTGCAGAGCAGCTTGAGATTATTTTTAAGTCAAATTTAAGGTCACTAAAAACATTTAGTACTACAGCCAAAACCATTTTAGGTTGTACATGCACAACACATACATGACTACAGCTATTGGACCAGTCAGTTCACCAGCACTCTGTACTGCAGGATTGGATCAAATTTTGAGAAATCCAGAAAGTTTCAGATAATAATAAATATATTTCTTCATTTTAGATCTAAATAAAGACTCATCAAGGGAAGGACGGACAGAAATCATATACTGTCCACATTCAGGCTACTTCAGCAACAGTTGTCTTCCCCTAACTGCTGTGAGCAACATTATTGAGCTGCACAAACTTATTTTTCATTATTGAAACAGATCAAAATCAGTCTTCAGAATTAGAAATTGCATGAAAGAAAAAAAAAAGTCACCCACTCCCACCAAAAATTAAGAACTCTCGTGCTGCTCGCAGAAATTGGGCAATAGAAATTTATCCACATTCATTAATCCAAAATACTCCCTGAAGAAGGGTAGATAAAGAGAACAAAGGTAGGAGTGAATGGGAAGTGTCACTTGCAGTTGCCTCTTGCCATTTCTCCCCAACCCGACAAAGTTAAAACTCAGAAAAGATCCTATTTCTGGTCAAGCAGTATATGACAACTTCTGCCTGTCCAGAGCAGGTTAAGCCGACTGCATGTAAGAGAAGTGACTCCTCTTTGTCAATCTCGTCACTCAGGTGCCAAGGGAGGAACACATAGCATGTCCCACCCTATGCTTTACCCTCTGCCTCCCACACACCGTTGGTGTAAGCAGCAGCACCCACACCTCCTGCAGGCATCCCAGGCCACAGCCACCTCGGACACTTGGCAGGCCCTTCCCGCCAGGCAGCCTTCCTGCTCCTCARCCACCCACCAGCAAAGACCCTTCCTCCAACCCCATTCTGCCCACTCACCCCATCACACACTCATGTGACACAGGACACCTGAGGATGTCCTCTGTGCCAGCCCTGAGGGYCGTCTGCTCCCTGGGCCACCAGCACCCGCTTCGCCATCTCGCCTGCCACACACAGGCCTGACTCCCTCTGCCCCCACCTTCTTTTTTTATTTTGAAGGGAGCATCCGTTTATTTTTGCTTAGGTTATTGAGGGGATCCTTCCAGGGGCTGATTTCTGTGTCCACTAACAAGGCAGGGGGCCGGTGGCTCCTAGCCAAGGCATGAAGCACCTTGGCCACCTCTGCAGCCTCCCTCCTCCCGCCCCAAGCCCTCCCCCGACTGCCAGCGCCTGGCAGCCCCGCTGCCCAGAGAGGCTCTCCCGCACCTACTGCTACGTCCCGCGCTCCGCCGGCCTCCTCGGCCCCGCAGGCGGCCCCCTCGGCGCGGCGGCCCCGCAGCTGCTCGCCTCCATCTGCCGGGCGGCGCGCAGAGCGCCCACGTCGGGGGCAGCCGGCCCTGCCCGCGCCCACTCACCTCCGGTCGGCGACAGGCGAGGCGGCGCCCGGGCAGCAGCGGCGCCTGCACCTGCTGCGGGCCCCGCGCGGCGAGCGCCCGCTGGCCGTTACGGGGCGGCAGTTGGCGCGCGAGCAACGGCCGGTGCGAGGCCGTTGGGCGCGCGGCTCCCAGCCCTCGCTCGGAGGCGGGCGGCGGCGCGGGGAGGGAGCGGGCGGGCGGGCCGGGAGCTGGGAGACCTGAAATTAAATCTGAGGGACGGGAATGCAGCAGTTTACCGTAATCCTGAGTATCGCGGCAAGAAACTTTGAGTGCCGGCAGCGGCGTGTGCCTGTTTGCCTTTTTTTTTTTTTTCTTTTCTTTCTTCCATGCTTGTGGAAATAGTAGCGTTCAGTATGGAAAGCGGGATTATACTAATCTGGCCCGAAGTGAAAATAAAACACAGATCTGGGGGTGAAGGGAAGGCAGAACTGTGGAAATGCCAGGGGAACGCTGTTCGGCTAGTTAATTAAGGAGGCGATCAGAAAAGTTGGGCACTGACATTAAATATTGCTTTTTGCGTGTGAGTGGGTGTGCGGGCGCACGTCGTTTTGCTTCAAAGATAATAGTTTTGGGGGGTTGTTTGTTTTTGCTGTACAGCTTTTTAAAAATAACTCTGAAAACACTTAGGACACTGTGAAAGGTGCTTTAATAGACTCCTCCGAGCAGAAATCAACTCGCCTCAAAAACAATACTCTTAATTTCACCCTAGGCCTGCTCACAAGAAAGGGCCCTGGTCTTGCATTTGGGTAATGACTGAGTGTCTGGTGAAGGTCCCTCTCAGTCTGCCGAAGTGCTCGTGGGCCCTAAATTTGTATAGAGCGTCTCACCAGCAAAATACCTTTAGGGGAAAGAGTGTTTGCCCTTTTGGGGACAAGTCAATCCCAGTCATAGGGATTTTTGGTCAGTGTGCCCAATGCAGCTCTCAGAAGAATACCACTTCCATGGACTTGTGGGAGGGCACGGAGCAGCTTGGCATCAAGGAGTATAGATTTGTTTTCTTTGTGTTGCTCAGGTGTTACACAAGAGTAAAATGGACCACTCACCCCCTACGTAACTTGCAAAGAAAGAATTAAAGTGAAGAAGAAAATAAGACAAATATTCAATATCTCAATTATGACTGCATCATCTGAAAGGATTCATCAAATTACTTCATTAAAAACTCAATAAAGATATCAAATGATGGCATTTCTTGTGATTTTCATTTATCTTTTACATCCAGTCCCAAAAAGCTGAAACCATTATCCCCTCATTTGTAATCCACCACATCTGTCATTAGAATTTCCCCTAAATCTGTTAAAACTTAAATCGGGGTCTTTGTGCTTGTAATGAAATCAATATAACAACAATGAAAAAATGCTTTTCAAAAAATCATTTTTAAAAGTAAGAAAAAGAGAGAAAAAATAAGACTACTATGAATTGATTTAATATTATGAGTGATTTTTAAATATATAAAATTTCTAAGAGAAACTATCTGAAATAACATAATGTGAAAATAAGTGCCTTGAAAATAATGCAGATATTACAATTTTTAAATCAGGGTATAGTTGGAGTTTGGTGTTGTGGCATCCCTAAAATACTCCGCAGTCTTCCAGACTATGACAGCCTGGGTGAAATGTGGCTCTTGCCTTTTCTAGTGAAGCTTTGGTGTCTATTTTCAAAGAGGTTATTTTTTTACCTGTCAGTTACTGAAAATTTACCTTTTTTGATTAGAGTCTTGTGGGCATGTACATATATAGATAAAGAATTAATTATCCGTGTACCAATTTGAAAACCTAAGATATGCATTGYTGTAGCAAGGAATCTCTTAGCAATCAAGAACTCTGAAAATATTAAGGATGTCAAATCAGCATGTTTTCCACACTGTTTTGTGTGTGTGTGGGGGGGGGGGTGTTTCCCAAGCCTAGATATCAACAGTGCTTTGTAGTACCATGGTATACAGAGGCCTACTATTTATGTCATTTGTCTTTTTTAAAAATGTCTTCATTCACATATTCAAACTCAATTTAGCTATCTCCACATTTCAGCCTATGAAAAATATCACTTACAGAAAGCCTCCAGTAGAATTTCCATGGTTGCAGAAATGTAATATTAATTGCTTGTTTGAAGAAACTAATAAGATAAACAACAAAATTTTTCTAACAGCATTCATACAACACAGTACAATCTATTTTAGCAAGAATTAGGCAGAATCTTTGATCTTGGTTATAGCTAAATCATTATTTATTTATATGCTAAGTTTGTAGCTAAGATTTCTCAGTGATATACTAATTCACATTTCACTCTACTGCAACTTTTTTGATACCAGTTCTCTACTATGTTAAACATTTATAATAGCATTTTTTTCTAATGTAAGACTAAGAAAAGATTATTTCAAATGTAAGCATACATGCAGTAAAATTTCAGTTGTATGGTACACATGGGCAGTTGGCATTTTTATACCTTAAAGTTGGAAATAATTTATATGACACATTCAAAAAATATTTTCTCTAGTTAGGAGAGAATTTTTTGAGTAAACCATAACTTTGTAACTAACACTGGAGTGTTGACATACAGCTTCCCACTCAGAGCTTACTTATTAAGCTGTTTTCATTTATACAAACCCTTAAGAGGTGAGCCATCCTTAAGCAGCTCAGAGATTAAGATGTGGAGTCAAAGCCTGAATAGCTTTTAAGGCTGCTTTAAAGAGCTGTACTTCCATTCCGTATCGTCAACCGCTCCTCGCCATCAGAAATCAGAACAACCCATGTGGAAGTTACATCACACATACATGCCAGAGAGTTCTCTCAAAAACTGCCTTTCAGGACCTTCAGAGTGAAAGTTTTTTCCCCACATTTTCTGCAAGTCATTCCAAAGTCATAAACCCATTCACAGAATGTTACATTTTGTATAAATGAAGTCACTAAATGAAGAAAAATTGCTTATTTCATCAGATTGTGGAAAGAACCATTCACCTGTCATATATGGCTAAGCCACCATCTCAAGAAACAGGAAAAAACAAAAAACCAAAAAATTATTTGAAGTAGTTAATGACACTGCTAGCTCCAAATCTTCTATTCTGAAATCACTTGGGAAAACCCTTAAACTTTCCTTTTCCCTCATTTTTAATAAAGTCACATACATGGCAGATAAACAAAACAACAAAGAACCCAAACCCAAAATAAAGCAAATCACTTAAATCTGGAGTAGGGTGCTTGTTAAACTTTGCCTTTAAGCAAATCAATATTGTTTCAATTATTTCCCAGGTTTGGAAAATCAAACCATAACTTTTGTACCAAGATACATAATCATAAGTCGCTGGCACAGGCTTCATTGTACTTATGAAATGGGAGCTCAGAGCAAAATTACTTTGGAGAATCAGCTGGAAATGATGAACATAGTGGAATTTTACAAGGAGAAACATGAGAATTATGCATTTTGTCATGCCAAAACCCCACTGCCATAGCTAAAGAAAACTTGCTATTGAAAAGCAGTAATTTAGGCAAGAAGGACTTATATAGGTATTAGCCTATTATCATTTTTCATTAAATCTTTTTCTTTACAATATAACAGCATATTTGCAAAACTCAGCAACAGAGCTAAAATTAAAACAGATCGTGTCAGTGAGCTCAGCACTCCATCATACAAAATTAATGTCGTATCATCCAAAAGCTTCTTATCACATACATATAGTTTTTGTTGATTAAAAGCAAATGTTCAAAAAAGGACATCAACACCTCACATCTGAGTTAGTAGCTGAAAACAAAAGAATAATCTCTCTCTCGATCTTGAATTGCTTGCTTAGGCTTAGCCTCAGAGTTGGGAGTCCTACTGCTGCTCATGTTTCTGAAGTTGGGCTCTATGACAGTGTGTGACTGTGTGTTAAGCAACTCGAGTGCCATACACAATTCATGCAGACTTGGAATGGGACCAATACTCAGGCTCAGGCTGAATAAGAACTCTGAAAACAAGCATTTAGGAAATGCTAACAGGAAAGGTGTATACACTGAGGCCTTAGGCACCTAACAATTTGTAACAGAAAAGCTCCAAATGGTCTCCTGAGTATAGAGATTTTTCTTTCCAAAAAATGTACCATTGATTATATCTCTCTTTTTTTTTAAGAAATCAAGAAAAAGAAGTTTTTGCATTTTTACCTTGTCCCTCAGAGAACAGAGTGTTTTATCATATGTGCATTTAAAATAAAATACAGAAATAGCTCTCTGACCACCAATTAGAGCACAGCCGTCCTCCTCAGTGCCTTAAAACACCAGGTTACAAGGTCATTCTCAGTCTTATTTTTTCCATCTCTCTCGTCTGGGAAGTCCCTAATTCCCACTGTACCTGCCAGTGTTTCCAAGGAAGCCAAGACAGACAAATACTACTGATTTCTGAGTCAGCAATCAGAACAAATTGTACATTTGTTTCCAACTTGACCTGGCTAGGCAAAACGGCTCAGAAAACTCTTTTGGTTGCTGATTTTTTTCCTTCCTGCCTTGGTGTGTTTTTCAGAAAGCGTAAGTGAATCCTCATGTATGCGTTTTTGGAGAGGATCAGTTCTTAATCCCCAAAATGATGAAGCTGAACAGAGCACTGTCTGTTTATACCATTTCCTAACTTTTGTCAGAGTTTCAGCATATGTCTGCATCATGAGTATGCCTCGCTCCTCTCACAGGGCAATTGGAAAGCTAAGCCAAGCAGGTGAATTTCTGCACCACTGTGGAAATCCATAGATAGCAAGAGACTTTGGAGGTCAACCTGAACAGAGCCCATTGCACAGTTGAGGTCATAGGTCCAATCTGATAATTTAGACTTCCCCAACACTAATTTCATTCAGCCTCTGAGGGTTACATCACATTGTAACTTGCCAACAAGGGTAAATCTCAATCTGAGATCTTGATAGGTTTGTAGTAAAGCCCATGCTCAGTCTTAATCCTCTGTCAGAGTTGGCTGTGCAGATGGGCAACACAGTAAAGATAAGAATAGAGCTCACATTGTATCAACATTCATGAAGAGAAACTTAAAGCTGAAAAGCTTTTTTTTCTTAATCCTACAATTGGAATAAATAAATACATTAAAAATAAGTTACTGAAAGTTAAATTTCCACAAAATTAAAAGCCTCAAAGTTCTGTGGCCACTACAGTCATGAAGTGTTATGCATTCCGCATTATTCAGAACAGTTTTGCTATTACACTGATTATAACTAGATCCACTACAGCATATACTGTGTCATAAGGGTAACTGGAATATACATAAGAAAGTCACTGCTTGCGAACACTGAGATTAAAATACACTAAAAGAATTATATTTTCTAACTGCTGCACTAGTAAAGATACATCGCGATTAACGTCAGTGCTGACGTGGAATCAAAGGAAGCCAGAAGATTAAAACTGAGCGTGAATGTGATTAAAAATCTAGGCACAGACATTGCTATTTTATTTTTTAATGCAGGACTGTATCATAGTGACCACTGGATAATAATCTTACAGAAGGCATTCAAGTCTCTGTATTGATTCAATGTCTTATAGCTCCAACTCATGTATAGCTTTCAGTTCTTCAGAATATCACAAATGAATAGGAGATAATGACAATATCACTATTTAGAAAAGAGAATGTCAAAAATTGCAGTTAGACTGAAAGCAAAACATTGGTTAATTTTTCAGGCAATAACATATGGCTGTGCATATCAAAAGAGAAATTTTGCTTTTTCCTTCTACAGTATGGCTTAAACTAATCAACGCTAGAGTGAGGTCAGCCTCGAACAGAGCATTGTACAATTGGTTGGGTGTGATAGATAGAGYTTGCTTCACTATTCGCTCAGCTGCCAGATAAGACAATATTATGCCTTTCTACTTTCCCGGTTAGCCAAATCTCTACTAAATTGCACAAAAACTGTATTATGAGCATTCTCAGCTCCACAAAAACAGAAACAACATAAACTATGAAATGTGTTTATTTTGCATTTTTCCATTTCATTATTTCAGAACAGTGCTATTAACGCACATGCAAGAAGCTTTAAAAACCTGGCAATATTAGTTCAGTCACTGAATAACAAGAGGAAAAAAAAAGAAAGGAAAGCACTGACTATACTATCATTATATCGTATCAATCAACAATATCCACCAAATGTTAACCCAATTTGGCCTGCTGCACAAGACTGAATCAGCTGAAAACATATTCCAGGCACCTGTGGGAGAGATCCATAATGAGAATGATGGAAACCAAAAACTTAACAGATTTTATTTAGTGCTATCATATTTCACTGAACTAGAAACCTTGAGTTCTTTGGAAAGATGACTTTACCAGGTAAGTGTATTGTCAAAACTTGTTTCAATAATGTATTTGTTTTTAATAATACACTAGTCTATAATAAGCTACAAGAGTAACTCAAACTGACATTATATATAAAATGTAAGATCCGATATAATTCAATTAAATACCTATCTAACAATTTTTATGCAAATTACCTTACTTCATCTTGGACATTCTTTTATCTCTGGGGATCATTCTCAACTTCCTTTTCTGTAGCTTTTCTAGCGCTACATTACATTTTGGTAATAACACCACTGAGGTTGAAGACAATATTTCAACTATTAAGCATACCCGAAAATTATATTTAAATTTGTATCTGTTTTAGTCATACAACTTTGCTTTCCAGTGATTTTTTCAAAGTGTTTTTCCATGGAGCCTAGAAAGTTGAGATGARACACCAACATTGTTTTTGCTCTGTTCTGCCTTTCAGGCTAGTTTCTGATTATATTAATAGCATCTGTAGAAGCATGTTCATTAGAAAGAAGGCTGTTAGCACATCCTAGGTTGCCAGACACTTCCCATTTTAAGTTCCAGTTGCTTATGACTTTGCCAAACATTAAATGTTTGGGCTGAAATTTTCCGTGCTATGTCTATGCCTCCAGCTGAGATGTGTTGGAAAACTTCAGCTTAAAAAATCCAACCATTTCCAAGAATGAGGGTAAGGGGAAAACATTCTGTTTCACTCATGTAAAAAAATAAATAAATAAAAATCAGAGACATTTTTGCTGAAAAGCTGTCTCACTTACATGCACTGTCCTGATATTGGCAGCATTTTGCCTGCGGTTGTGCTTTTTACTTTCCCCATCAAAATCAACCCAATATGGACTACTTAAAACCTTTTAAAAACTGTGCCCTGTGTGTATTCCCTGGAGCACAGCATCACAAGCAAATGCTAACGCCTTAAGTTCAGTCTCACAGAGTCATAACAAATGCACAGGGGATGCCCAGGTCTGAGAGTGCCACATCCTGTCCTCCAAGCCCTGGGCCACAAACCAGCTCCTAATGCTCTGTGACACACCAAAGACACGAAGCATGAGATTGAAGTATGCTAAAATTCTACATTCAGAGTATTCTACATGAAGAAAACAGAAGCAAGCGAAAAAGGTGGAAAAAAATTGTTGATGTTGTCATTAAATATATTTTCTAGGTGACACAGGGACCAGACTGATGGGAGAAGTACAGGCAACTAAAGAATGCACTAGTCCATGGCAAGTCAATCTGGGGAAAAATTCCCCAAGTTTGGACTTAACGTTTTATTTGTTACCACCACTGGTAATTACATTCTTAGTGAATGACCTTGCTGAAAGAACATTTTCCTCTCTGATCAGGTGTTAGTAAGGCCTATTTGTGAACAGATAACCATTATCTTTCCTGAGCTTTCAGTCACAAACTGCTGTTGACACAAGGAGAGAGGCTGATTAATTCAGCAGTCAGGAGGAACAAGACGCAGCCTTGCAGTGGCAGTGACAGCATTGACCTCAGACAGTGAGAGTCAAATAGGAAGAGAAATCTGGATCAGCGTGATATGAACTGAGTTAGTAGGGGCAAGGAAAGACTACCACGCTCAATGACCTATATATGGCGTACACACACTGCATTTGATGTCCAAATGATATTGGAGTAAGGCTGTTCCATTATCAGCTTTTCAAACAGATAGACCATCACTTTTCTGCAAACATAATGCAGCAGTTTGCTAAGGTTTTAAGTGACTTGACTTAGATACTCATCTTTTTAAATATGGACAGAGAAAATTGGCAGGTCCAGCAGAATGATGATGGGCACTGAAGTTCTCATTATGGTTGTCATCAAGGAAGAAGAAAGTTCCACTTCATCTGGTCTTACATTTTCTATATTGTATAATTTGCAGTTGCTTCCTACATTGGGTGTTTGCAGCTGGTTGTACCCCCATATTCTGTGAAGCTCTGCCACAGTTGTGCTTTATAGCACCTGTCAGAGGGGCAACACATAGACATGACTAATGTCATGTTAAGAGCACTGCACTCTGTTATTTTACATGAACACCTGACTCAAACRAAAAGCTTTTGGAAGAATGGCATGAATACCTACCTGCCATCGGCCTGACATTTGACACACAAACACAAATGAAATAGTTGCAAACCCAGAGATTATGATGGGAAACAACTTCGAAGTAGCAAGAACAGCTCATTTCTGTACTTGTTTGGGCTATTGCAATGGATCATAGAATAATAGAATCATTATGGTTGGAAAAGAGCTTCTAGATCATTGAGCCCAACCGTAAACCCTTCAGCATCACACCTGTTAAACCATATTTGATACTGCGGATCAAGAGATTTGGGGCAGAAGTTCATGACAGTTTGTATTAGCCTGTGGAAATTCTTCAGCCACTGCTGGTTGAGTTGCAGAATTATAGAAACCCACCCTGTTTTCTGCTCATACAAGTCCTACAGAGATGCCATTTGAAAAGATCTACGATTACAGCATGAATCACATCAGCCACGTTTTGTGTTCTTGCTCCAGATTCAAACACTTCCAGCTCTGCTCTGAATGACTGTCCAACATCATGAGTGCTTATGCTGTAAGGACAAAATCCTCTTCTGATAAATCCATTCTGCCACAAATACCAAAAAATGAGCATCTTGCTGGGCCGCTAAAAGTGAGACAACTCTTACCATACAGCAGTACTTACATTCAACTTTGGATGGCCCAGAGAAAGATGGAACATATCCATATGTACTTTAACATCACCCAGAAGGATTAAGAAACAGAAGATGTCTGGCTTGATGTGGTAACTGAAAATTTTCATGAAGATGCATAGTTTGTATGCCTTGGGATCAGAAGAAGAGCCGTAACATATGCTTTCTGTGGAGAAGAGCAGTAAAAGCGATGAAAAATGGAGGATAAAGTACTATATGGGCCTGTGCCACAGAGGTGCTATATGTCTGAAATAAAATAATCTTTTCCACACATGCATACCTAGTCAGTGCATACCTTCTTTTCTGACTGGAAATTCAAGGACATGATTTGAAAAAAATGTTGAGCTGACACAGCTGGAGCTACAGCAATTGAGAATCATAGTTTAAGCATACAAAGTACAATATTGAAGCTGTGATCTCTTAACGTTCAGGAATCTTGACCTGGGCACCTGAAATTTGTGAACGCTGTTAACCTCAAGCAATTTCTGCAGAAACATATAAGCTGGTTGGTAGAGCAAGTAGTTTAGGAAGGATAATGGAAAGGTGACTGTTGTAGAGGGAAGACAGCCATTATTGCCCATAAGCATGACTATCCCATGTTGTTACTCAGCTGTGTTTGGCGGGGTTCATGTTTGTATTCATATGCAACTTTCTGATCATGTGCATGAGTATATATTAAAATTATCTCCTTAGGTATCATTTTTTAAGCTTTTAAAAATTGTTAAATAAAATTGTTTTAAAATACATACTATATATATTTTAAAAGTCTGAAATGTAAATGGAAGAAACAAGAGAAAAGCCATTTTATTGTATCTGGCAGTCCTTTCAAGCTACTACAGCATGCTACCTCAGATATGATTTCCTCTCCTCCCTTCCTACAAAGGGTATCTTGGATGAAAAAAATACATATATATGTGCAAGATTTTTCTGTTTTGTAGCATCTGTAATAGTGTTTCCATATACTGGAACATCTTTACAGTTAATCTGATGCTGCTTTGTGTTGTGGATTAGAAAGATCTTTTCATCTGAAAGATCCAGAAGAACCAGCCATGAATCCTATTGGTGACTGCATTTCTCTTTAATCCATTAGGATTAGATTCTGAATTTTTTAATTGAACAAAGACAATTCTCAGTCCTGATCATTTTCGTGCTTTAAAGAGCAGTCAAGCATGAGCTGAGCACAGTAAAAATCTACAATATTTTAAAGTGATTTTTCTTCCCTGCTGATGTTCAGCTAACTTAAAAACAGCCCAATATTCTTATGGATCATCAACCTGAGATTTTTTTTAAAAAACAGACAAACAAACAAACCTAAAACCCCCAAACATTTAGTCTTTTCATTCAGTCTTTAAGCTATGTATGGACAATCTGGGAGTTTTGAGTGGCCACCAATTCAACATTTAATTACAGCATGTTACCACAAAGCAGTCCCCCTAGTACCACATGCAGCTAATATTCCCATCATGTATGTGTATTATGTATTATGTCAGTATGATTGATATATTTTCAGAAGTTATTAATATGATTTTATTTTAGGCATCAAGGTGTTTCATTCTGGATTGAAAGAGTAGGAGGTTTTATCACAGACTTTGCTGTTTTCTTCACGGCTTATTCCAAGTCTGTTTTCTTTTGGATACTATTTTGCTTCATTCTTACCTTCACTGGACACATACAAGCTCTAAGAAGACTTCATTCACAAAAGGCAAAAGATCCCACAATTTTAAGATGAGTATTTTCATTTGGTTTGCAAACCTGCTACCAACTGCAATCTGAATTAAAACCAGAGAACGCTTGAAGAAATATCAAATCAGAAATTCACATAGGATCTAAAAATCCTGCTGTCCTAAAGGCAGAGGAATGTCTTAGTTTTATTCCTTTCTTATTTCTCTCTTCTCTTGTACATGTACAATTATTGATCTGTGTAAAAGTGAGCATATGCTTAACTGTGCAGGATTAAGGAGTTCATAAACTGACTAATATTAATCCAAGTAACATATAAGTAAAAGAAAAACAAAATAATGAAATTTTAAGTTGAGAAATGATGGGTTCACTGGTCAGAAAATTGCAAATATGAAGTCAGCCAACAGAACATTGATTTAGCAGCACAGAATTACCTCTTATAGCATACTCTTATAATATACCTTGAATCATTCAATAAAGGTTTCTATTTAACAAAGAGAATGTAAATTGGTAATGCTAGATGGAATTATCATGCCTGAACTACCTTGAACTACCTTGGGCTTCTTGAATTTCCCAAGTGGAGAACCTGATCTTTCAAAAGTAATTTTGCATGATTCTTTGCATAAATTTTGCTTGTTTAGAAATTAGGAAGGAATGCAGGAGCAATATAAGCTGTTTTAAATATCTAAGGAACCTCAGTGCGTTTAGTCCTTTTAATGAGGGAAGAAATCTTAACTCTGGTAAGGCATTATAAATGTTTAAGTCTCCTTAGGAGTTTAAAGCAGCTCAGCCACACTAGGATACTGTAAAAGCTTAAAGAAATTTTAATTGGTTAATATGTCAAAATTCTTAACTGATCTTAGACGAGTTAAGTGCCATAATCCCAAGCTCCGACACCTTTATCCACTCAAAGCAGTCAATGAGGTGAAAACTACAAGCTTCAGAGGTTTTGCCTTTGCATCGTTGGGCCAAAGTCTGCGATCCATATTCATGCAAATCTTTCACAGCCACTGAGCTCAGCCTGCTCTGAATTAATGAATACCTTTAAGTAATTTTAATGATTTTGAACTAATAACTGAATCCTAAACGCTGTTTACCTACAATGATATCTAAATCCTGCTTGAGCCCTTCTGTGGTATGTATTAGAAGTATTTAGTTAGGGTCAAGGGGATAACCCACAGTTAATCACTGAACTGCCTCCTGGTCTCCTAGTTCTCAGGCCAGCATCCAATTACTGAAGTGTCCTGTGATCCAGGATGCCTACTGAGAAGATAAAATATACGTATCATTGTATTTACAAGCAAAACAGAACTGACTTGTGAGGAAAACACAACAAGTTGTAACACCTCCTAGGTAAAAAAAGTAAGGAAGTGGAGAAAGGCAGTAAGTTGTCAGTGGTAGACTTCTACCTACTCACAACAGTTCTACATCTGATATTCAGTCAGCTGCTTATTGAAATGCTGAGATTAAGTTCCTAGGCCCTACATAGCAGAGGGTTGCAACTACTATATAGAAACCATATATTTATAATCAACCCATATAACCTCACACACATCATATACCCTTGTTAAAACACATTGTTCTAATTTTATTATGGTTGGCTGATCTTTTTTTATTCTAACAGTAGTTAATATTAGTACCATCAGCCCAAAACTCAGTTTAACATCATTTCATAGGGCAGCTGACATAAACAAAAAACTCTCTGCACTCAGTATGCCAAAGAGAATKTGAAAATTAAGGCAGTGTTCCAGGGAAATTTATTGAATAATTCTATCTCTGTGATACAGCTGAGAACTCAGTAAACATAGAAATTAGTGGCTCTCTTGCAATTTTAGTAGTTATTTCAAGAGAGAGGGAACTTTTAAAATTATTTAATAAATTTCAGCATGGAGATCCTATAGACTTTATCAGTGGGACTGCTGTTTCTGAATCTTACATATGTCAAAAGATCCATCAACATTTATTAATAGTTCATAATTTGCAATGCTGTGTTTAAATGGAGTGGACTTTTCACAGAATATTAATTTAGGATGACCAGTAAGGCATCCCAGTGGACAAGTCGCAAACTTTTAGCCATACCAACTTAGACTGTAGTCATCTTGGTCCCTTGATAAAGAACAGCTCTATATACTAGACTCCTAACTTTGTAAATTATAATAGTCCTTCAAAAGAACTATTAATGCATTGTCAAGGGTAGGTTAGATGGCATTCCAAAGCTCTGAAATTAATCAGAGGATATTAATAAAGAGCAGCTGTGCTACTTATGAAGCATCAAATCAACTTTTTTTTCCCCCACTGTTATTTTATTTGTTATGGAGCCACCTAAAGCAGCAACTTCTTGAAGACAGGTGTTATAAAGGCAGGTTTATATGTTTAATGCAACACAAAGGAGGAGAACAGACTGGATAAAAAAAGATAAAAATATTTTATGTGGTATTAAAAGGAGTAGACAAGAAAAAAAGAGAAGAAAAAAAAGAAAAGAAAAAAATCATAAAATTAGCTCTGCATAAGGCAATCCTCAGAAGAGCTCTAAGGAGCATAAATAAGCAAATGCCTAGTGAGGGGGATCCTGGTTTGGAGCCACATCGAGGGAATGCAGTGAGAGAGCTAGACAAGGATGCTGGTAACTAAAGATTTAATATCCTGGTTGAGACATTGTTACAGTTCACACATTTTGGACTTGTTGAAGTGGCTCCATGTGGCTTCACACAATTTTCCAGTATTAACAACACTCAGTACTGAAAAGTACAAGTCAGTCTTCAAAATACAATGACCTAAAAATAATTAAGAGTTGTAAAAATAAATGCCATATGAGCTGTCTTTGTTTCTGCACATACAGGTCTAATCAAGTCAAAATTGCATTGAACGTTTTTCTCTACATAGGTAAAAACTAGAAATGTTAATTAAAAATGCATTGCTTAAGGAAATGACATCTCTATCTTCTATCACACACATTTAAGAGTTGAGACAATAAATATGCATCTTCTATGCCTATGATCTAATCTACTTAACCTCTTCCTGTAATCAATCTTTTTTTACTGGAACAAATTGTAATTATGCCTTTCATTTACTGTTTGTTGTTGCCTGAGTGTAACTGAATTTAATAGTGCAATTGCCACGTATCTAACAAATCACTGTGCATCACTGCTCAGAAAAGACCTACCTCGGGTCTACTTGAGGCAGGAGAAAAATCATTATCACTCTTTAGTATACTTAAAATTCCTAAGTATTATACTGCTTCTTTTCATCTAGCAACTTATAATTCTTAAAAGCTATTGAAATATACAGCAATATAGAAATATAAAGCAATATAAAGCAATATAGAAATATAAAGAAATATAAATATAAAGAAATAAAGCAATTACTTATTGCAAAATTCCTGTATTTTAAACAAAAACATTTAGATATTTAGAAATTGCAAAGTGAATGCTATCTTAAACAGGACAAACTCTTTTGGAAAAAAMATTGCAAAAAAAATCTAATTCTCTCTAAATAGTTTGCAAAGGTTGTTATTTGATTTAAATGTGGATACTTTTGAAGGATCATCTTTTTAGCATCTTTATGCTTTTTAGGAATGAGAATAAAGTTAGCTTTTTGTCCATGATTATAGTTTTACCTTATTTGATTAAAACATTTCCAAAACAGAAGCTATTGAAAAGGTACAGAGTATATATGGCATGAGGAATGAGTCCAGCATGAGATGAAGGATGGAGGGTGGCCTAGCAAAATGAGTCTAAGGGGAAATCAGCTGAATTATCAACTGCTCAGTCAAGACCCTCAGGAAACCCTGCCAGGTTTCTGCTCAGCTTCATTCCAAGCTCCTTGGAGTGCTTTTAGCTTACTCCTTCTTTCTAGCTGATTTAGTTATGTTATGGTTTTGGTGGGTGCTTGCTTTTCCAAGTCTGGATCAATCCAGGCCAATCAGGGTCTTTTTTGTATGTTTCCCATTGCATTAGTTTTAAGTCATATTTATGATTGTCTTTCTTTCTGTACTCTTGTTAACACTACAGAGCCTAGGGCKGTTGGTCTTCTGGGGAGCCAGCAGTTGAATCTATTACATGGCTTGACCTACAGCTTTGAGGAGAAGCTGTTGGAGATGCCTAGATCCTGGTAGACAGCAATATTTTCCTTCCCTTCTACCTAATTAGACTGCAGGAGCAGCATCTCTGAGACATACTAAACACCATATCTGTGTACCAAACACTTAGCTGTGATTGAGTATTTGTTGTTAATAAAAAAGCTGGGTCCTGCTATTTACTCAGTGCTGATGCAGAATTAGTGGTTTGATAATAAAAGCTACTCAGTAGGTGTGAAGGTTGAACCTAGTAAAAGACTATGAATGCTTTTTTTTGTTTAATTAAATGGGTAACTTTCTCCATTTAACAATTTCCAATTAAACATCTGAGAGTGATGTTGCTAGAAACTGGCTATGCATTTTTTTCCATTTGTCTCATTTAGTTCATTATTATTGTTCTGCCTTTAGTAACTAGAGACAGACAAATAAAGAGTGTCTTTCTTTTCAAAAAGGTCACTGTTAGTTTTGCTACTGCTGGTACAAAAATTTGTTCTGTGAATTCTTGATATCTTTCATTGTTTTGACAGCCTTCGTGCCTCCTGACAGCTATTTATAAAATAAAGGTGTTTTATTATCATGGCATTGTGACTTTTCCAAGTTATTTGCTAGTTATCAGATACTAAAAATGTAATTGATGAATAGTCTAGAGCGTTAATGAATTTGAATACATGCTTGCATTATAATGAAGCTCATAGGTCYTAGGCATACAACTGAATACCTCCCTGAGTTAGGAAAAGAAAATACACCATGGAAAAGAATACAAACTCAGACCCTGCATATTGGGGTTTGACTAGATGATCTCTAGAGGTCCCTTCCAACCCTAAGGATTCTGTGATTCTATGATTCTACAATCACAACATTTAYTTTCAGAACTAATTTCTGGATAATTGTATGCATTTTTTCCATGGATATTGTCTTTACTTAATAACTAATCATATTTATTTTTTAACTTCCTTCCTTCCCCTTCCAGCTGTGCCCCACATGTCCACCAAGGTAAGTACTCCTCCTCACCTGCCTGGTTCTCTTTGAGGTCCAAAACACTGGTCAAAGCCCATTCTTTTGAGGAATATTCAGGCAGCTGTTATGGAGTTCCCTAAAGGTGGGAGACTGGGACTTGTCTTGTGTGCGTGTTTGGCAGGAATTAGAAGTCAGGGTCTCTTCTAGAGAGATGGCTCAGGTGAAGGAGAGAAATGGGCTTCACCTTGTCTTCACAGCAAGAGCAAGAAGGTCAGCTCACACCAGCTTGATGACAGAAGACAGTTGCTCTTCTTTTGTGAGGCTTTATGTTTCTGGGGCTTGATCAGATTTAGTTTGTGCTCCAGTTGCAATGCAGTGTGGGTTCTCCAGTAGCACCTGTAAGACCTGGCAGGGTGAACATGGACTTCAGCCTGGACTGCACACATTAGAAAAGGAGGAGGAAAGTAGGATCTACAAAATAACGKACCATCATCCAAGTAGGCATTAAAAAATCTGTGTTAAATACAGCTGTAAATCTCTGGTAGGTACCTGTTTTATACGTTATTGATCTATTCTGCTCCTCAAGTGCTGTGAACAGCATGACCAAGCAGTTAATTCATATTGCAGTACTTATATAGTCCGCTTTGCAAATACAGCCAGACAGAGAAATTGTCATAGCTGGAGTTAGAGTATTTTGGGAATGATGTCAGCCAATTCTAATTATATATTACTCAACAGAACTATTTTCTAGGAGAATGGAGACAGGCAATGAGAAAAAGCAAATCAACATGAACAAATCTGCAAGGCAGACAAATCTGCCCATTTGGTCCCCAATCCTTAAGTTTGTCAAACAGGATTAGATTGCCTTGCCTCAGTCAGCACCCTTGATTTGTTTGAGTATCATTAACATTTGGAACCTATTACACAAAYCATAATCCAGATGATTATGGAACAGAGTACCCAATCATAATTCTCTGTATAATATCTCTTTCTTTAACATCAATATTTAAGGAGAAGGAGTGAAGGAGAAGGAATTTTGGAATGGAAATGGCAGCAATTACACATACGAGGGCTTCAGGTGTATCATATTAAATTGCTTTTAACTGAAAGAAGAATTTTATGTTGGGCAAATCCAGAAAACAATAATAAAATTCAGTAACATGTCTATATAGCTAAATAAATAAATTTTTCACTTGTTAAAGTCCAGAATAACTCAGCTGCTTTTCCATGTGAGCATGGCTTACATTTTGCATCAATTCATCAATTTGCAATATGAATATGGAGCTGGAGACAAATGGAAACATTGCCCCCATTCAGAGCTGCAATAAACTAAAAACCTTTWAAAAAGTTAGGTTGGCATGAATGTGGCAAGTCATCAGACCTTTACAGCATTTTCAACTGCGCCGGAGGTGTGGAAACCGATTTGTCGAGGACAATATGCAAAACAAAGACTTTGTGGTTATGCGGGGGTTAATTACAAACAACGGAGGTTCATTATACATTCTAGGATGTTGTTCTTTYGCACAAAAGACGCTCTCACTTGTTAAATGTCTAGCCTAGACTATTAGAAATTGCATTACACTGGGTACCCCTCCCCTTATTCCCGGACTTTCTTACCCTGGCCCTTTTTTTTTCTCTCTCCCATCTCTATTGAAAGATAGTAATTAAACACTAAAGCCTCTCAGTTTCTGCAGCACTGCAGGGGAACTCCTCCCTGTAATAAGCTCCAATTACTGGCTGCGACTGCAGCTGATGAAGGATTATCCTCTCACTCAGCTACGGCAAGCTCTAGAGCATAATCTTCAATTAGTTCAATTCATGTAGCACACTGGCAGGCAGGCCACTACGTTTCCCACGACTTACACAAACAGCCTTTCTTTGACACCCCCCAACTCTGCACAGATGGTCCCGGGACTGTCTGTTGCAAAGTTCAGTGCATCTGGCCCCAAAACCCACCTAATGCAGGCAGCGAAACAAAGAGCCAGACTCAAGTGCTCTACAGTACCTATTTGTTTCAGTAACAGCAGGCTTTAAAAAAAAAAAAAAAAAAAAAAAGAAANAAAGAAAGAAAGAAAGAAAGAAAGAAAGAAAGAAAGAAAGAAAGAAAAAAGGAGAAATTATTCAAGGAGTCAGAAAACAGGTGGATAAACAAAAAACAACCAACAAATCTTCAAATCTTTTGGGCTGACAATATAGATTATTTCTTCTAGTACTTTTTAACTGTGCTTAAACCTTTAAAATCCAGTTATAGGCCAATATAAATTATCTGCCTGCAAAAGACAAAAGCCAAGGAAGGAAAAATTAAAACTACAGTTTTTCAGCTCTTTCCTTTTGTGCTTAGGTGTGGCAGATATCTTCAAGAAATAGTTGGCGTTTTGCGGAATGTCTTTTAAATATCAAGCCAGAACAAAGACTATGGGGCTACATTCAGGCTGAACTCTGAGTTKTTGGCATCTATATACTACTATTTCAGATGGTCTTCTGAGTATTAACTCCATACTCAATGTCTTTAATTGCTGACCACAAAAAGAAGCACATAGATTTCATAGAATCATAGAATCATTTATTTATTAAAAAATATTTAAGAGCAGATAAAGTCTAATTGGTTGCATTTCCCTTTTTACCTTTTTTTTTTTTTAATACAAGAAGACTTTGTCACATGACAACACATAAATAAATAAATAAATAAATAAATAAATAAATAAATAAATAAATATAAAATAGATCAAAATAGAGCAGTCCCATTGACATATCAGTTATACTGCTGCCTAGATAGGGCTGTCTAAACAGCAAGGCAAAGGGATCTTTTCCAAAATGGGGGCTTGTCTTCAGCTGGAATGAGGCTTCACAACTTTACAGTATGAAGAAGCAATGGATGCTCTCACTTCTGGTAAGAGTAAATACTTGCCCATACGACAGCAGTGCCAGAGCAGTGGCAACTGCATCAGAACTGCCTTCCTGTATTGACCACTCTAAGTCAATGGCATCTAGCATTGTAAACATAGCCCTTCCAAAAAACACTCTACAGTGAAAGCAACATCACATTTGTCTTTTAATATGACTCCTTACCTCAGGGCCTGCATTTCCATGGTCCCAAGGATCAGAAAAACTTACTAAGTCACTCATGCCACCAAGCAGGAGGGCACTGGTGTCTGCGAAAGGTGTCCCTGGCCTCCAGAAATGCAAGTTCAAGGGCATTCCAACAGGCTGCAGCAATATCCCAAATAAGAAGTATGGATTTACCTACAGGAATTTCCAAGACAGAAGGCAGTATAACTACTGAGCTTCTGAACTTTTACGATACATTGCACAGTAGCTTCTTTCTCAGAATCAAAGATTTTATGCTTTTATACCTTTAAAGTACATAGGCCCTTATATGTCTCCAAACTTGGAGGGACTGGGGTGTTTGAAAGTCTATCTCTCTCCTTCTTATTTTTTTTTTATTATGTATTAATAGGATTTAACAGAGGAGATTATTTAATTCACAAAGGTTATCTACATCACTTAATATCATCTTCATATGACATTCAGGATACCACTATATATGTACACCTCCATCATTAATAAAAGAAAAAAAAAGAAAAGATATTTGGTTTAGGCTGTTTATTTCAGACAGTGTGTAAAAGAGGTAGAATTAAAATACAGATCTCATCCTGTAAAATGCCAAATACCTTGAGCAAACTGGGAAATAAATGTTCTGCAACAGCTCTTTGCTGTTCTTACTGCTGTAACTCTTCACATCATACAATGCTATAGGTGTTTGCGCAGAGAATACAAAATCAGGCATTGCCCCAAGGAACATTTCATTCATAATGGTGCTTTTCAGGGTAAAAGTTCCGTGTGCAGCAGTTCAGACTTTCAGACTACAAGTACCCCAGGTTAGGTACTGTGTAAATACACACATGACTTTCAGACTAAGACAGAATACTAATAAAGAGGGTCTGAAAAAGGATACCTCTCCTATTTCCAATAGACCCAGGAGTCAAAGAAATTTGGTGTTAGATTTCCAATATTTGTGGAGGTTGCTTTACCATTATAAAAACAAGCAGATGTAAAAGCAAAAATAATCCATAAATTTAACTTTCCTTTTTGCTGGGCACTCATGAAAAAACATCCAGCAATGACCCAGCCTCAGTTTTCAAATGGGCAGTTTTCAAATACAAAGCCGGAACTGCATGCTTACGTCTCACATCTGGACATTGGAATTGGCCCTTAGTCTTATTAAAACCATAACAATGTCCTCAGTACTGTTATGAACATCAGACTGCAGGATTTGATCCTATTAAAATGTCATCTTTAAAATGGTATTTATCTTGGGCCCCAATTTAAAAGCATAGAAGAATTTTTTTAATGTTTCATTTCATAGGCCTTTTTTCTGACTGTGAACAGAGCCTCGGGTCACAGCAATGTTACATATGTCTATGCTGTCAAACCAGCTAAATTCCAAAACGGTGGTCCATRCTGCACCACCTGAGCCGCTTAAAGAACCACAGAATCATAGAACGCCTAAGGTTGGAAGGGACCTCCAGAGATCACCTAGTCCAACTCCCCTGCTCCAGCAGGGTCATCTAGAGCATGTGGCACAGGGTGGCATCCAGGTGAGTTTGGAAGGTCTCCAGAGGAGACTCCACAACCTCTCTGGGCAGCCTGTTCCAGGGCTCTGTCACCCTCAATGTTAAGAAATTTTTCCTTAAGTTCCTGTGGAACTTTTGATGCTTGAGATGACGGACATTTCCTCTAGCCCTGTTGCTGGCCACCACTGAAAAGAGGCCAGCCCCAACCTCCTTCTTCCCTCCCTCCCTCACTCCGTTAAGGTATTTACAGACACTGATCAGGTTCTCTCTCAGCCTTCTCTGGGCTGAACAGGCCAACTCTCTCAGCCTTTGCTCATAGGGCAGATGTTCCTGCCCTATGAAAGAAAAAAATAATGTAATGAGACAAATGTCATCTGAGAGACAAGCATCTGTGTCTGAGYCTTCCTGACTCCATCTTTTGCCTCCCTTCTGTTATTTCTCTCTATCTGAATGACTGGCTGGCTCACTTTACAGACAAACATATAGCACAACCTGGGCTCATGAGCTTCTCCTTGGACTACTGGGCATYGTGGTCTCAGAAACAATAGCAAATAAGAATCCCTTCAAAATGCCATGAACTTCAAGCAAATATAACATAAACTGAAGAAAACTAGCAGGAAATGTGAAGTGAGCAGCTAATCACCAACACTGCCTGGTTGTAGCCAGCAGTTCTGGCTGCAAGTTTATGACAATCAGCTGGTGCAAGCGTTGCTTTACTGCACGAAGGGTAACAGAGCTACTCTGCCTCCCTTCTCCACTCAGTCAGGAGTTAAAACGAGATTTGGAAGACAAAGCTTTTCAGGTCCATAAGGACTAAAGGAAATGCAAAGCACCACACAGATAAACCGACTGCACAGCAGTAACCTTTGTGGCATCATAAGAAGGTAACTTCAGGCCTAAACATATATATACACACACACACACACAYACACACACATACACATATGTATATATATTACAAGAACTGCATATTTGGTAAAAGACAAAAATCAGACTATATCCAAATGACAATGAAAGGGACGTGATACATACACATTTACTGGGGTACCCAATTTCATTCACATTTTTCTAAGCTCAGTTAGAATATAACAGAAAATAGCACAAGGGTAAATAGTTGTGACACCGCCTTGCCTGAGGTGWTGCCTCACTGTTTAATTTTGTTATGCGATCTACCTCCTGGCCTGAAATCCCACCATTAATTGGTCATTCTTGAACAAAACTAGGAAATCTCTAGTCTGGGTGCAAGACCCTTTCAGGAGCCATTCTTTTTTGACCCGCTCTATTTGGATCTGCCCAGATACAGAGCTACCCTAACTCCTGTTGCAATATGTCCTTCAGCTTGAACTCCTCCTGCTTGAACAGGAAAGGCAGAGATCGCTGCCCTTRGGGCTGTGGAGGTGAGGAGCTTGGTAATGTGCTGCTTAGACTTCATAGCTACTCTTTCTCATAAGCTCAGCCAGCCTGGATGAAGACATAAAGTCAGGTGAAGCTGCTTCTGAAGCCCCTGTTACCATTCTAAGAGCAAATGCTATTTATATTGCACGGTCAGAACTCTTCCTAYAGTTTTTGCCCATAATCATGCAGCTAATGTACTGTCAGATTGATATAGAGAACTCATTTGGAAAGGCTTATTGCCTACAAAAGAATGTGCTGTTGGCACTATAAGCAGACTCTCATACTGTACTCAGTTACATAAAACTGTCAATATCTGACAGTATCAGGCATGAAAACACTTAGTGTGCTTATATTTCTTGCTGAGTAAAACTTATGTAAGAATGACATAGTAGGAATATATGAATAGGTAACAATAAACAAATAAGGCCACACATACAATGGGTGACATGGTGACAAACTTACAGGTTGCACTTGTCACAAACTTCGTAAGCTTTAGTTACAGCATATCTAATTTGGATATAAATTTGGATATAACATATCCCAATTCAGCTAAAGTATGTAATATTATTGCATTTTGCATTACCTTTGCCATCTACCTACTGCTGTAGCTTCACSGCTCTCTCCCTGATCTCTCATTCTTTAGGCTTACCTATAATTTTGGTGGAATCTCTGACTAAAAATACCCTWCTTCCTCTTTAGATGTTCTCTGGGAAAATAAATGATGAATACACCTGGGAATCTTAGAGTATCTGTAAAAGAGCAGTGCTGAATTGAATATATCATGGCTACATAGTGGAGAACATAAAGGCAGAGACTTATAGATAAAATCTAGTTTCACAAGGCTAGGTTGAACATTGAACAACAACAAACAGAAACAAAAAGACAGTGAAAGAGAGAATCAAAAAGCATCTGCTGCGCTGAATATTTTAATTTCTTTTGCTGCAAGTGTAGCATATTACAGGATGTTCTGCCTGAAAAAACAATACTCTCGGGGAGGCAAGATGACTAAGAAATTTGCTGATAAGATGTTGAGATTTCTTTGCCAAGAACAGTTGCCAAGTGACTGAAAACTGTCATATTTTAATAAAAGATAGCTGGCTGGAGTCTGTTTGATAACTATGACTAAGCAGAGAAAGTTTATCTCCAGAGTTGTTAATCTTTCAACAGCRCCAAGATAAGGCAAACATGTTTTAGTAACAAAAGGAGAGAAATAAGTCTTCTATAAGCAAAAGATAGTCAAAGTCAAAGTCAGATAAGAAATATATTGAGCTTATAGGCCTGAAAAAGTGAAGAGAAGCTTAATGGTACTATTCGACAGCTGAGCAATATGGTGTTTGTCTRTTTAAAACACAGCCCAGCAAATTGCAAGGATCCACTCACCTGTTTGAAGTTAGGTGCTTCACACTCTGCTTTCCAGGTACAAGCTTTCCTGGATCAGGGCCATCAGGGGCTGCTAGCAGAGACATTGGGAAAAAAAAATGCCAAATAAGTCATTAATGCATCTGAAGAACATAAAGAGTTGGGTTTCACGAAGCTGGCGTGGCTATTGTGTGTGTTCTGGGTTGATGAAGCATGCACAATTACAGCATTTGCTTTAAACAATGTGCCGTGCTTCGTGTCAATACTGTACATAGGAAGCAAGGCAAACAAAGGATAGAAAGGATTATGCCATAACTTCATCTTTCAGCTGAAAGCAAGAGGCATTAAGTTTAAAAAACTGTTGGATAACACTGACCAGGATCTTTATAAAATAGGGTGGGGGGGAAGAAAAGTTGTTAAAGAGCAACTTTGTCTCTCTAGCCCCATAGGAAAAATATTTTTTTTAAAATGAAGTGTTATTACTGAAAATATTTGTAGGACATTAGCACAGTTTGCAACCAACATTATTAATTGCACAACAACAGGCAGGGGCTTTGTTCGTCAGGATGCACATGTAGTTTAGTCCATGTAAAAAATGTAATCACAGATATCAAACACTCTGTGGATAATAAATGACTAGGCAATAATAAAACAAAAAGAGCTTTGTTTCGGGACACAAAAGCAAGCTGACCCTTTTGATTTATTTGTTTTTGTCTAAACGAAACAAATGTTCATTTGCTAGTGTGAAAACACAGGAGAAGTTAAATGACAAAATGTTGATGAAAATCTTAACCCAAGTTGTTAAAGAGAAATGTGCAGACAGATAACAAGTGAGTATAAAGAAAATGTGAACTTGACTGGACTCAGTAAAACATAAATATGATGAAAGTTGCAGAAAAAAAGCCATTTGATTTGTTTTGACATTTGACTGATGTTTTGTTGAATACATGTATGGATTTGAAGCATTTTGTCTGTATTCTAGATTCTGGCATTATTTTCTTTATCAAGCCACATAAATTAAGACAGAAAATATTTCAAGAAATTCAATATCACCTGATAAACCAGATTCATTTTGTTATACTTTTTATTTGCAAAAGATGTTTTTTTTATTTTACTACATGAGTGACACCTTAAAGTTGAATAACGTGAAAATTTATTGCAGTGTAGGGTGGAAAAGTAAGTCTCAGAGCTCATGTAATTTCTCTGTAGAGAAATGTCTTCACATAAATAAATGGAGCTATACAACATTCAAGCATATCAGGGAACTGCAAGTTTTCTTCTTTCCAGGCTACAGGAACAACTGTTAAGAGTTTGCTTAGTATCTAAATCCAAGACAAGTATTGGATTTAGAAGGCTTTTTAAAACCTGATGTATATATACATATATGTATTACAATTCAATGAAATAGCTTAATTTTGGTTCAAATTCAATTGTGTTAGACATTTCTGAGTCGTGAGATGCAACATAAGACAAACCGTTAGGTCGTAAGAGAGACACAGTCATTCCCAATTGTTAGTGCATTTTTGATGCAAGATCGTAACTGCAGAAGTAAATTGAGTTTTTTCATTGATTCCAATGGGATCAGGATTTCACCTCTATAATCTGCTCTCAAATATTTGAGTTGATATTTTAAGTAACTGTGAAGTTTAACACAAAATATAAGCAAATAGTAGCCAAAAAAAAAAAGCAAGACAAGAATTCTTCAGCACTGGTTGGTAGTGTGCAAATACAAGACAAGGCTCCAACTACAGACATTTCTGAGGAGATCTTTGGATAAAATATCTAATTCTAGAAATCTTGACAATTGCCTTACTCAGCTGAGACTTCCTCACTAAGATCCCCTCTACAGGGACGTAGAGCTTGC
>PTEX01000115.1:2015504-2056998 GCA_003342815.1 Eudromia elegans | reverse complement strand
AAAAAAAAAAAAAAAAAAAAAAAAAAAAAAGGAAACTAAGGGCCAAGGCTTTAGAACACAAAAAGGGGACAAAAAGGTCCAAAAATATCACCCAATAATACCCACAATGCCACCTATTCTGTTTCGCTGCTTTGATGTTTGACTTGTAGATTGCCACTGCTGTGGTGAAAAAATAATTACAGAAAAATAATCTTTCCCTTGTAGAAATCAAATGGACAGCAGCTATCCTATATTTCCATCTACAGAAGTGCTGACTGCTTCCTCCTTGTGCTGCTCCTTTGCACTTAGGCAAAAATAACACACAAMAACCCATTAAATAAACATATCTTAGGTCTGCTTGTTTTGATGCCATGGTGAAACCAGAGCAGTATGGAAATTGGTTAGATTGTTTCAAGGAACTGCCTGAGTGAAGCCTTCGGGACAGCAAACTATTACTAACATCCCATGGAGTTAAACAAAGACATGCTGCTGAATTTAAATGAAAATCTTTTTGATTTTCAATAAGAGGCAGCATTACTGTAGGTAAACTCAGATATTAGASTGGGGACTACACATTAGAATTCAGACATTAGAGTGAGGACTACAGCACACCAAGCAGGGAAGAAAGATGAGAGGCAGGGGCAAAAAATGGCCACACATAACCAACATCGCAAAAGAATTTCTATTCCATGCAGCCTCCTACAGACACCTAAAATACTCTGTCATAAGCCTTGGAAAGGGAGAGTTTTAGATACAAATGTAAAGTTGACAGTTTGGAACAAAATCTCTGAATTAGACTTAAAGAAAGTTGTCAGGCTTTCCCCGCTCTTGAAATCTAAAACACTGAGGGCCCTGTTCTGCTGTCATTTATACCACATGCAGCTCAGCTTCGGGTGTCACTTAAAGCATGAGTCATCTTGTCACTCCCAGTTTCTTCAGGAATGAAGAAATCTCACACAATTTCTAAGTTAGACAGGGAGGAAAATGAGGAGGTTGCCTCCCTGAGGAGCCTTTTCTCCAAAAGAAATGATTGTAGCCACCCTTTCTTTGCAAAGTTTACATTTGTATGTAAACTTTTTTTCTCTGAAAAACATCTGTCCTGTGCAAAACACAAATCATAYGTAGCTTAATCCAATGGGCTATTGAAGACAGCACTGATAAGAGAGGCTTTGCAAAAGAAACTCAAGATGATCTTATTGGTGAGGCATATCACTTCGCAGAGGTTTCTGCCATCATTTTCATGAAGATCTAGGTGTTTGCCATCTGCCTTCCAGTCTGCACTGCATAGGTTTGCAATCTTTGGACATGCTCCTGACAGCCTCCCACTTTCCTCTCTTTTCCTCTCATTTCACATTTTCCTCTTTCTCCCCAAAACATAAGGGCTAGAATATTTTTTCATCTTTAAATTAAAGGTTGGGATCTTTTCAGGCATTATCATGATTCTGGCATTGCACGTTTTGGTAAAGAAGAATAACGAAGAGATAGTTACAGCTCTTTAACCTTTAGGGAGCAGAGGCTTCCTTTTTGTTCGGTTAGGGTAGCACCTGAGTCCTGCCAACGTACAAMTACTAAAACAACCAAAACACCATCTTAGCTTAGATTTCTTGCAGCATATCTTAAATTATGATTAAATTGTCCTTCAAAAGTTAGAGGGACAAATCAGTTCATCACTTTGGCTAAGCTGACGATAACGAAAAGCAGGGAACATCTCGGATTATGAGACTTCAACACACCAAAGGAAGCAGATTACTCTCAAGAACAAAATGGGGAGAACTAGAGAGAATACTTTAGGTGGGGATGCRGTGTAATTCTGCTTATCTTTATTGCTACATTATTAAAATAACTAATAATAAATCTTATTCAACCAAAAGTTATCCTASTAGGATATAGACAAATATTTCTCCAAACACATTAACATCGCAATGCAAAWTTAAGATCTTAAACTGTTAGAAATWCAAGATAATTAGTATTTAATCTGTGCCACTATACCTTGATTTCTTTATTATTTTTTAATTTCAGATAGTGTGATACTTTTGAGACCCGTAGCAGTCACAATGGAGGATACAACGGGGATCGAGTCTATTGTATTTCTCTGCCAAATACTGGAAACATGCTGAGAAATGTGTAATTACATTTACTATGTGATAAGCCCTTTCACTGCTGTATCTGATATCCTTTTTAATAAACTTGTGACAACAGAAGAAACATATTATACAAATGAGAAGCCCACAGGAAAATGAGGAAATATATTCCCACAAATTCTGTCCTTATATTATGCAACTCTTGAGGGAATAAATATAACTGGAGCTAAAAGAACTGCATGTCAATGTCACTGCTAACCTACATCCTCATTTAGTTGTCTCTAAATTTAAACAATTGCAAACTTACCTGGGATGGCAGATCCAGGCCCCATAAATTTGCAGAAAACAGAAATGAAAGTTAAAAGAAATACAGAAATAAAGTTAAAAAGAAAAAGGTAGCACCTTTTTTTCTGATGATGCATGTTGGGCTTGAAATAACTGATGCTGGGGCAGCATTAAAAGTGGACCAGCTGAGGTTCAGACCAGGAGAGATCTGCAAAACAGATTTCACTGAAATAGTGATTTAAATCTGCTACAAGTGGAACTCAGCATAGYGAGAATCATGGAGTCGAATACACGTAGAAGTACATACTATTTTTAGTATGGAATTTGATTAAATTAAGAATTAGGCCATTTTGTAGCTGATAAAAAATTGCAGGAYAAGAGCACTATTGCAGGTAGGACACAGTCTGACACCTAGGAGCATGCTGGCGCAAAGGAAAGGGCCCGTTCTACACTGCTACTTATTCGGTGGCATCACAGAAAGAAGGTGAAATGCAGAGGGCTGTATCAATTTATAAAGGAGAGGGATAAGTATCTTGGATCCAAGCTAGGGTCTCTTAAATAACTGAAGAATACAAAGTCCCCTGGCTACACTGTTGTACTGATGGACCACAAGTTGACAACATGCATTGGTGTACATTAATATTCTCTCTTCCTCCCTCCTCTCTCTACCTGTCCCAACTTCCCTCTAAAAAGAAAAAAAAAAAAAAAAAAAGAAAAAAAAAGAAAAAAAGAGAAAAAAAAAAGAGGAATCTACTACAGAAAGCATTCACAAGAGATTGTGCAGAATACCTAAGTGCTGTTTTAGCCATATGAGGTGAAAAACAAAGACTTGGGCTCAGAATAATAGAAAGTTAGTGAACAGAAAGTACACTGGAGAACAGCTTGATTTGGTTATATGCCTAGGATTAGTAAGACTCTRTAGAGGAGCCCTGATGACTACAATTGCTTCAGATCAATAATATAGGAAGGAGAAGAGTCATTTAAGTGAAAATGAATGTCAGTTCAGAACAAAAGGATATAAAATATGAATAATGRTAGGCTCAAAATTAGAAAGAATGATTTTGTATCACCCAACTTGTAGGAACACTAAGAGCAAAATATCTCTTTACTTTTAAGGTATGGTGAGGTGAAGATAAAAATAGACTTACCTTAGGCTTGGAGATCTTTGCTAGCCACATGTTTCTAAAAGGGGTAAATTTGAAGAGATCAGAATTAATGAGTAACATGAAAAAAAGCCATGGGAAACAAATCTAAGRAAAATACATAATGGAACAGATAAAATTTAATGCACTTGCCTGCGACATCTCTTAACTCCCAACCATAAAACTCAAGTTTGTTTGCAAATTTGGACATACAGTGAAATTTAATATAATTTTGATGAAAACAAGCAGTATACCATCACCCCTGTGCCCTTCATATTCTTTCAGTCCACCATGTGAGCTGACTAAATGGTGAAGGTAAATTCAGACAAAGAGAAATACAATTGCACCAGTTCAATAATGTTGTTTTGGAGTAAGGTTGAAATTCTATATGGTTTTGGTTTCATAACACTGCCCAGCTGGAATTTCCATTTCAAGTTATTATAATACAGAGCTTTACCGGGGTATTTTAACTGTTCATTTCAGATGGTTTTCACACAGAGAAGTTTACTTGAATACCAGATATACTGTAAACATACTGAACATCTGGTAATTAAGTATATTGCACAGTAATCTCCATAAAGGCTGTATCTGTGGTAAAGTCTTTTTTAACAAATAGTTGATAATGGAATGAAGCTATTAAAAGAATTACAACACACATGGTGAAGTAGAGCAATACTACTTCTGTAGCATGAATAAAAGCTTTTAACTGTCCATATTACCAAGAATGTTTAAGATGGAACTGTTGTGAAATAAGTGTGACATATCCCATTTGCAATAGGAAAAGAAAACAGCAACAACAAAAAGCCCTCCATAYGTCTACTAGGATATTTTTATAACTATTCAAATATCTAATGCACTCAATACAGTTTTTAAATTGCTCATATCTCATTTCACAGTAGCATAATCCCAGCAATCTTCCTGCAAGATGCCTTGGCCAGATTCACCTTACAAAATAAGCAAAGAGGGTCACCAGGACCTATACCTTTCTATTTTACCCTCTTGTCTGAAATGCAAGTCCATGCAGTAATGTCCAGCTGCAGTTATGCGATGTCCATGAGGCAATTCATGCACATCGCTTTGGAGTCTGTGAACTCTCCGTGTGAGCAGAGGAGACATTTTCTCCTTTCAGTAAAGTGAGATCATGACAAAAGGAACATGATCACTTACCTCTCCTTGCCTAAGACTTCTGCAGACAACTGTGGGCACAGCAGCATTGTATAGATCCAGAGTGGTTTATTGCAGTCCAACAGACTGCAGATCCCAAGCTTCAAGAAACCTCACAATTTGCAAAAGAGATCATTATGGCACCAGTCTTCACATTGCATTGTCTGATGGCTGTTGAATCTTTCCTTTCCTTCAGACAAAATGATTAAATATAACWTTTTTATGTATCCTCTTCTACAAAGATCTCCTGGAAGTCAATCATCTTGACTGTTTCTTAAAAAAACAAAAAAGAAGCGTAAAACACAACAAAACTTCTCCTGCATTTTTCAGTGATTCTTCCTTAAATCAAGTAACGCAAGGTTTATTTCATCCACTCCGGGCTACCAGGTTTARAAGTGTGCATATCCTCAGTTTTGTTTTGTCACCCCATCTATGCTACTGGGTATTTTCCAGCCCCAGCTTTTCCAATGAATATTTGAGGCTTTCTGTGGTTTTCCATCAGTAGTAGCTACTGACAGTGTTAGCACACTGTCACTTGTATGACTCAGTAGTTTATTCTGTATTTTAGCCAGTTAACTTTCTCTCCCTTATATTCCTCTCTATTTCTGTGGGATTTTTCAAGAATCAGTCAATGTCAAGACAACTTGCGAGTTGGTTGACAGTTGTCAAGTGAAATGTGAATTCATGCTAGCATCAAATGTCGATGCCATACACTCCGAGCCATTCACACTCACTGTCACACATAACTCTTTGCGTGGCATGCCACTTCCCTGTGGCCATCCTGKTCTCTAATGCAAATAGTTCCATTTCCACTTTTGCCTCACGCGACTCTGGACAGGAGATTGACAGCAATCAATGACAGTGATATTTCCCCGTTGGCATTTATCAGGACACTCCCTCACTAATGTTCACCTTAGGTGTGTACAATATCATTAGGTAGAATTAATTTCTTTTATCGTTATTTCTACTGTGCAATTCTCTTCCTTACCCCACCCGCATAATGTGTCCATGTCCCATTTCTCCCACCCTAATCCACACTTTCCACAGATTCTCTCACAGACTATTAAGATTTTGAGTGTTTTTATGGGTCTTTGCCTTCCAGACGTTCCTCCATTCTCAGAGGTAGCAGGTCTATGGCTGCAGAAACCTTTGGAGAGGCACGATTGCTCTGAAAAGCAGTAGGACTTCCCTGGCTCCTGAAATGAACAGGTCTTCTTCAGCATTGACACCTTCCTCTAGAAGTGATAGAGAATGACTCATCCTTAGTACTACAGGAGAGGCTACCCTTCACCATCATGTTGTTCAAGTTCTGGAACAGACACTGTGCTGCAGGTCCTAGCAGGGGTGGCTGAGAGGTGGCTACACAACCTCTGCTCCTCTCAGCTGCCTCTCTTCTGCTTCACAAGTAAAGGAATGATTTGTTGCAGGGCTATCACAGGGCCCTGCAGAGAGGAAGGCTTAGATTTTTCTCCATTAAGCACTAACCAACACTGTAAAGAAGGTGAGAAAACCCCTGGCTATAGCAGTGTATCTGGCACGTGGCAAAATGTGTTTCCAAGCACAAACTAGTGAAGTCCAGTCACAGACCAAGGCAGGGAAGTTCACAGTGAAATTTCAAAAAGATTTTTACTTACTTCACTTCCTAGAGCTATCATATCCTTCATATACGTACTTACTGTTACTGTGTTGAGAGTGCAGATATGACATTATTTGTATGTAGTCTTTGAGTTTGTTTCAACTCTAGCACAATCAAGCTTCTTGAGTTCATATTTTCATGACTGTCACATGGAAAAGTGCTAAAATAGAGCAGCTTTTTTATAGCAAGACATCTAAATCAAAGCATGGAGATATTTTTCAAATATTCTAAACAATGACAGCTTTTCATGAATTCAGCAGGTAGTCACTAGAACTAGTGTAAATTAAAACTATGCAGGAGCCAAAATTTAGGCACCTAGGTTAAAATATGGGCCTAAGTTTTCTTTGAACCCCTTTCAGTCCTTCCTTCTCCCCAAAAGATCCTCTTTCATGCGGTGATACATCCAGCTGTACAAACAAAGCAAAAGTTGCCACAAACCTTCAGTTGTTTGACAGGCAGTTTACTTATGTGAGAAAGACAGAAAAGGAGGTGTTTTGTGAGGACTTCCAACTTTACTTTGATCCAACTACTATTGTTATGATTCAATATATGGCCTTCTACTATTCAGGACAGCATATCCTTGCTTATGCTTGAATACATCTAGCAAACTGCCACTGAAGTGTATAGGATGTACAGCAAATGTTCAACTCTTGAAACGAATTTCTAAAGAATAAGATTTTTCAGTTTTCAAATAGCATAACATAATGAGTTAATTCACTGTCAATTCCGGATCTGTAATGGAGTTTCTGGCACAAGTCATACATACAGGTTCTGTTCAGAGTTGTTTTTACTACTTGGCATACTCTTTTTCCTTTAACTTTTAGTGGCTTTTCTCCAAATTAAACAATAAGCAAAAGAAGACAAAGCTTGAAAGAAAAGGAAAACTAAATAAATCCCGCAGAATATAAATGTGTTCAGGGAATAATGCAAAAATATTATGAGTTGCTGGTGCCAACTTCTATCTTTGTTTTTTAATATGTAGCTACTATTCTTCTTAGCAGAAGTGTTCAATATTCATTTTGGAATATTCTAAGGAGAAAGAACTATTATAGAAATCCTGATATGCTGAAGTTGAAAGGTATCAGATTCAGAATATTTGTTCTCACAAAARAAGCCATTGTTTTTTAGTATTTTCTGAAAATCTGAATAATAAAATTTCTAATATGCCCACAGACATTGACACCAAATTAAGTTAGAATGTCTTTTTAAAACAGTATCTGAAGTGTTGCAAAAGTTGCTGTGCAAGCCTGAAGAGTACATGGTGCTTAACACTTAAAATCTGGATTCCCATCCACTGTAAACCTGTCCCATTCCTTTGAGGAATCATGTGTTATGCACTTGCATTTCAGTAAGAACAAGMTGAGAATTTAACTTTCTACATTAGAAACCTGTAGCGAAGCAGCAACAATGATGACCAGGCCAAGCATGGTGTACAAGAATTCACTGGAGCTCTAAAGGAGGTGGCAGCCACTGAACTGGGACACGGTCTCTGCAGTTGCATTCCTGGGAAGGCTTTAGGGCTCATTTTACCAGACCAAAAGCACTGTGGCTTACATGAGAAAGCATTTGTCTGATGTGCACTTAGTCCAGATTTGCTCCCAAAACGTTCACAGGTAAGTTTGGTATTAGCAGTGGTTCTGCCRGGCCAGTTCTGTTCTCTATCATTATGGCAGGTCAGGTTCTCCGTGTCCTCCAACAGCTAGCGCACATCTGGCTTAAAAGCAGAAGGCAGCATATCCACACCATCCTGTGCACCAGTTAATGRGACAGAAATGTGATGAGGTGTTCACAATTGGTTCAGATATGCTTTGTGCTCTTGCTCACATCAGGCGGAGCTGATGAAACCAGCAGAAAGAGACACAGGTCACGAGGGAGTGTTACCATTAGATCATCTGGTAGTGAGCCAGCAGCACTTGCACCAAGCTCAAAATCTTTCTTCTGCACTTCAGCATATGCAGCAAAGCTTTATTCTGGGATGCTCCAGTCTGGTGCTGGGCCAAGAAGTGAACTCTGCTTTTAGATAAAATATGAAGATTGCCCTTAACCTTCCTTCAGATACACACTAGGGCTGTCACCTGAAATCGCCAGTTCAACGTACTTCAGAAAACGTTCTGTCTCTGCATCCTAAGGGAGTAGTTTGCTTTGATCCAAAATAATTAAATGTGTCTGAGCAATTTAGATAGCTTGTTCATCTAATGCAGCTTGAAAATCAAATCCTCTGGATTGGCACTACATCTAAACCAATCTAACAACACGGATTGCACATACAAATTGAAGAGAGGAGTCACCACAGCATTATTCCTCAGCCTCAAAGGTAACATCCTACAGTATCCTATCTACCACTCCATTCACAAGGTTAGAAATAAAGCTCATACACCTAACTCCTGACACATGCATTAAAAAACAAAACAAAACACACTTCTGTTGTGTTTCTTTTTTGATCTGAACTTTCACTGTGGCACTTTCATTCTGGATAGTTATTCACTACAGCCTATTGATAAATTCAGGCTGTTTCCTTCTATGCTATCAGTTTTACATTAGCATTATTGGCATTAGCTAGTAGCTGCCTTAAAATTAAACTAGGCTTTTGAAGTCCTGAAGGAATTCTATTTTGCTATTTTGAAATTGCTAAATTACACTTGCCACTTAATACTAAATCGTATTCATAAAAGAAGCAAAGTAGTGACTACCTTCATACAATGATCAAATCTCCTTTTGTATCTCATACAGGTTACAACACTAAAAGAGGTATAATCACAGGGGACTTAAGCAGTTGTTATGTGGCTAACGATATTGTGCAGGAGACTTTTCAGGTGAAACATGCCCTGCTGTAATAAAACGCTTTGCCACTTCTTTACAAATACAGCTGTCACACATGAAAAGTGGCATACTGAAGTATAATGTGTTAGATTAAAGCTTTTAATACAGTTCCAGGATACAGAAATGTGACTAGCTACCTACTAGGAGTGAAAGTAAAGAGAACAATAGAGAGAGAAATCAGACATTAAACACTTAAGCCTAAATGAAGCATTACTTCAAGTAACTTTCATAAGAAGTAGTTATATATTTTATTATATCAGAAATTGAGTGATGCCACCTGACTCAAAAATGTTTTCTGGAAAAATTAAGACAGTGAGCCAGACTTCCACTCACTGTAAATAAGATTTATTCATATGACTATTTATCACTGATTTTTACCAACTCGGGATCTAACTAAAGAGTGATTATCTTTTAATTAATGGTAAATATTTATCATAGTGTTTGCTGATTTTGTGTTCAGGAATGGCCTGCTGTACAGGAGGGGAGCTATACAGGTAATCTTCAAAGAACAGAAGGAAAGAAAAACCTTCTGAAAGTAAGCGTTTTCTTTTGAGGAGGTCTTTAATACAAAGTGTTATGCAAACTGTAGACAGCATGAAAGAAGATTTTATCTAGCAACAGTTAGGAACTACAAATAAAGGTGAAGGGGAGAGGCAGAATATATGCTCAGAAGTTTGGCCCCAGTATAAAGGGTCTTCCTCAATTTTGATTGAAATTCTGCCGTTTCCCATAAAAATCTGCTGTTACACAAWTTTTTTTAATGGGGTGTTAGTCATGCCTCTCCATGGAAAACTCAGGTTTCAGACKATAGGATTTGAACTAAACAAATCCCATGTTTTTTAAAGCACAATAATCTTGCCTTCCTCCCAACCCTCCAGGGGGGAAGTTTAGGCTTCATGGTATTGTTCAGATATCCACATTAAAATAGCAGCAATATCTGCAGGCCTGAACTAGGATGCTATTCTGCAAAATCATGTGCTAGAACAGAATGAAAGGCAGCACCTGCTTTAAAGTGTACACAAGTTTAGTAAATAATCTATGAGATTTACTTTCAATAAATACACAGTAAATATGAAAGCAAAGGATCCCACATATAAATGCTGGAGACTCGTCAGGAATAGATATCCAAGCCTATGCTTCACAAGACAGTGGGAAAGGGAGTTCTCCGATTATACAGTGCAAGAGTCCTCCTTCAAAAGAGACCAAGTTGTGTGGTCTAACATCCCACGGAAAGAGGCCAAAAAGGCAATATCACAGCACTAGGGTATTCCCTGTCTTTGTCAGGGGACCAGAGTGGGCATCTGACCTTGTTTACTTGATCAAGCAAGCTGACGTGACAGTTCAGTCTACAGATGTTTCTCAAAAGGTTCTCTGTTTAGCACAAATTAAAAAGCAATTGCCTTAGGCAAGTTTGGCATTTCAGCTGATAGAGAMAAACTGCAGTAGCAGAGCTGCAAGTTGTATGTCTAAGCTTTATAATAAAAGTATCACTAAACTTTTCCCTAGGCCAGAGCAAAAATCCCCAGTCATTTAACAGCAATGGTGTCAAATTGACTGAGCATTAAGGAAAGCAGCAAGGTTGCACCATCACCAGATTTCAGGTGGGTTAATCTTTTAGAGTTGCATTAACTAAGCTGCATCAGTTGAGAGAGTGAAAATCTGGGAGAAAAAAAATCTTTTCTCTCCCTAGAGCAATGAATATAGAAGATAAATCAAAAAGAATACGTCATGCCATTTGTTTCCCTTGTAAATACATTAGTTTTTCTTGTAAAACGAGTACCTTACCTAAAACAAAACAAAGCGAAAAAATACAGGAATGTGTGGCTTAAAAAAATTCTTTAGCACACTGCCACATTGCTTAAGAAGCGTTTATAAATTTTTCAGAGTTAGTGTATTTCCTATATCTTGCAATTCAAAATGTTAGTTTCTCTACACGTAAAGGTATAGAGATATAGGGGRAAAAAGAGTTTTCTCCTTTGGTACAAACCCCAAATTATACTTTTCAAGAAACCCTCTTAAAGGTAATGAGGGGCCCTTAAGAAATTTAGCACCAAAAAATAAATAAATAATAAAAGCAAAAAAAAAMCCACAAAAACACATATATGAATATATGTATAATGATAYGTATGTTGGTAAATAAATTGCACTTACGTGAGTAAAGGCACCCAAGTTGATTATTACTAACCAGTTTAGATCTTGCCACGCCTACCCCATGTTCCTGATGCTCCATTCTGGAGGTGGTGCAAGGTATATTTAATGTACCTTGTGTATAATTCCATGTAATGAAACACAGAAGCAATCCAAGGCAAAAAAAAAAATGCAATGAGTTTCCCCCACACACAGCCTTCCCCTCCTTCATATTCAGAGTAGTCACAGTTTAATCCTCATTACCTCCATCAGCAACCCTACCATAAGCGCTTGGCACAAGTCAACCTGTTTGTGACACCACTGTGGCTCTTCACAGTGCAAGGGCCTCACCTAAACTCTTAGTGAAAGATTATATACATTATTATGTCTCTACTTTGTAATCACCCATTTAAAGACTGACAGAAGTGGAAGATCAAAAAAGTCTGTAATCAGCAAGATGGAGATCAGCAAAATGTATTTGCTAATGCTTCCCTTCATCAGTAGTGACAAAGCATAAAGTGAATATCCACCTGCAGCAAAACCTCTGGATTGTATCACTAACCTAATGCTCTACCACGTTAATCTGTCACCAGATTGATGAGCACAGGGAAATTTAGTCATCTCTTCCTATGCAACATGTTGTACAGTTGTAGAAACCCCTGAGTGCCAACCTCAACTCAAGAGGCCACCCTCAGTAGCTGTCCACTTCTAAGTATTAATTACATTCTGCATGCAGTCTCTCTGGCCCTGGGATATTATAGATCTTGTCACTTGTATTTCCACTTTCTCAGGAGCCTCAGGGAAATGCAGTAATGCCTGGCTGTTTTCCTTTATGGCAGATTGATTTTAGTCTTTACATTTGGTTTCATATTTCCATTCTTTTGTCATTATTTCATCTGTAAAAACACCTCTCCATCATATCCCCTTGCATCTTTTGAGCTCCTGGATGAGGATCTACTGGTGATATTAAATCAGAGCATAATAGAGGCAACTCTAGTAGAGTTGTCTTGGTACTTATTATTGACCAATTCAGTTCTTGCCATGCCTATCCTACTTTCTTGGTATAAAGTACATCTCTCATCCTTTATATATGCCTTAATACAGCTACAGCAAGAGTGCTGCTACTCAGCTAGCCAAGTAGACAGCAGAGTGGCTGGAAGAGCACACTCTGCACCAGGCAYATCTGACAAGAGACTCATGCAACCCTTTCCAACTCCTAGAAATCTACATAAATTAAGCAAGCTATCTAGCCCTAATCTTTCTCTCTCTCCCTCTCCATCAAAGAAATCGTGGGAACTTACTTTCCAAGCAGTTTCTGGTGCCTCTTCAACCTGAACTATTATTAAAAACAACTTGAAGCTGCTTAAAAATCAGTCATTTTCATCCTTCCTTCAAGTGCCTGTCACAGCAGACCACAAGAGTGATTTGAATTGCAGCTCCAGTTTCAGAGATTTCAGCCAGTAAAGGGAAGATCTGTCTCCTTTTCCTCTTGGCTGGAGCTAACGTTATGCTTAGTCATTACAAGTTTCAGCCTACTATGCTATTATGTAGATTGCACATGAACTGTTCAGCATATTAGAATTGCTGTTATAGCTAATTAATACCTTGCTCTCTATTCCTCACTTGCAGGATCTTTGTCTCCTGGGTGGCCTTTCTGCTAATAATTCGGAATGACTTTTGACAAGGCTCCATTTAAGTAGGACACAGAGCTAAGCAATGCGAGCTGACAGGCAGTGCATTGTTGGGTGATTACTGTATGCCTCAGGTGGCAGCGAGAGGCTAAAGTGCAAGTGACTTTAACCGCCCAGCAAGTACAGTAATCCCCTTGCCACGCATGGTTTGGAACATTATCCTGATGGGAACATCAGGAAAGTAAGTCAGCCATCTGCCTTTAGCACGGATTACAGAAGCAAATATGACTGTTACAAAGTTCATTCAGAAACAACCCGTTTCARCCAGGATGCAGGATTCCCTTTCTTTGGTCACTCCTTTCCATAAAATGTGATTGCCCCTTGACACAGCTTAGAAGTGAGTTAATACTCTTCTGTCTTCCCTATAGAAGAAAGCACCTCCAAACCAGGTCCTGCTTTAGCTAGAAACACAACTTTTCAAAACCCAGGTATTGGTCTAGATGTCCAGCCACAAAGATCAACCTGATAAAAGCTGCTTCACACGGACTGAGGATGGGCCAGACAACAAGGATGACACCAGTGCAGGCCAYGCCATACCCTCATCCCACTCCGGATATCAGCAGGGTGAGGAKAGTGACCTGGTCCACTAGACATGGTGAGGCAATGAGCCAGGCCTGAGTTCCATGCAGCAAGCACAGTGAGAAACAGCAGGAGAGAGGCCTAAACACAGCACCACCTAGAATATGAATTTTCCACAGGAAAAAGGAATGGAGACAAGACTGGAAAATAAACTACCTACATCATAACATCAGGGTCCTCCAGGAAGACCAGAGAGTAAGCTAGGACAGTAGACAATGGGAGCTCAAGTCTACCTACCATGTAACTCAGGAACTGAGGGCCACAGCCTGAGCTTAAATGGGGCTCCTGGAGCAAGATTTGCATGAGTAGAGGTCCCAGGTGAGACTGTTTAGGACCATTATGGTCTGTTAGTGCCCTCAGGGCTCTGATACAGCCAACGCAGGTCTCACTCACTCCACTCACTCACTCACTCACTCGTTCGTTCCTTTGTTCATTCTTGAGCACTGGTTCCCACCCTCCTGCCTGGCCTGCTGAAATGAGAAGCATGAGACAGACTACAGTAGCCACACAGACCTTGGATGGAAACAGGATCTGTCAAAGGCAGCAGGTTTGGACATTCAAGRCACTCCTTGCCCTGTAGGTTGAATGTTCATGCTTGTCCCTTGCTGTCCTCTATTGCTGTGAGTCCTTTTGTCTCAGTCTTGTACCACACTTGCTTTCTAACCATAACCAGCCAAATATCTCTGTAACTAAACACTGTCTGTGATCACAAAGGCCACACCAACTCATATTAAAAAAAAAAAAAAAAGTTGATAAGAGTCAAAAAGAACTTCTATATGGATTAGCTGAAGTAACTCACAAAGCTGGTTTAGCTTCCATAAATGAGCAAGCAATGCATTAGAGGACTMCTGTGGGCAAATTCCCATATGTCCAAAACAGCACTCTTTCTTCTATGCCTAATAAAACACACTTTTTTTTTTTTTTTTAATGGTATGAAACAGTAATTAAAAAGTGTTTGGAAGGTCCTCCAAATGCTAAGAAAGCTACTATTAAATAATAGTAAGAAAAACATACGGTGGAATTATTACTTAAATACTTGCTGCTTCTGTTTCTACATGTAGAAGAAAGTGTATGGGAGTCCATCACATTACCTGCTAAGTTTTTTGAAGTATTGCTAGCTGAGGAGAGTTAGGAGTTCCCACTTACAAGGTAGTAGGATAGGCCATCTCCACAAGAAGAAGCCCCTACAAGAAGGAACCCCCTACTATCCCCACAGATTCCTCAGAGTTTTGAAGATATCTGGAACATTTTTTTCTGGTTCTTCATTCCTGTAGATTAATTTTTACAATTTCCCCTAGACTTTTTCAGTTCTCTTCTGTAGTTAGATTTCTTCCATTTAATTCCCACCCAATTGTGCCAAATGTAATTTCCACTCTCTGAAAAGCCCAACTCAGAGATGACTTCACTTACTGTACACTGCACACACAGGTATAGAAACTGAGCGCTCCAACGCCTGGAACAGGTAACAGTTAAAACTGTTGCATGATTCAGCCTGAATCTTAAATACAGTCAAGCCCTTCAACCTGCAGACCTGACACTGAAGAGATGGCTTATTATCATCATGGCTGCTTAGTCAAGCTTGTTGCAAATAACTAACAAACCCTGCTGGAAGCTCAATTAATTAGCCAAGAGGAAAACTGTCCTGCTCTAAAGATAGCGATAACATTGCTTAAAGCGCAGCCTAAGTGAATCCTCTATTACATATTGCTGATATCCTGTGACAAAGGTCCAGCTAGCCTCTGCACGGGCACCCTGCCAGCGAACAGATGGGCATGAATATTGGCAGCCAGCAGTCCACGCATATGTGTTCAATGTAGACACGGGGAGCAAGATTAATAATGGGAAGTCCAAATGTCCCTTCACTCTGAGCCTCCTAAATTAAGCTTTGTCAGTGCCATGTGTTTAGGGAAGCTAAACACTGTTTTAAAGAAGAAAAATTTTCTAAATGAAAAAGGACAAAAACAGATCAACAAAAAGTGACTAAGATAGTCTCTCTCTCTCTCATAACTACCAAGACGCCTTTAACTACAAGCGATAGCAAGGAACTATTGCTAAGTCCAGCCCCCAAGACTGGACTTTTTTCTTCTCAGTTAATGATCTCACCAGTGTTTGTAGTGGGGTAAAAGCCAGTCAGCACCGGAGCTACTCAATGTCTGAGGAGGAATGAAGAACTTGCACTTCCTGAGCAATCCAGGTTGTTCCTCTGGGAAATGCAAAGGCTGCTCTGGACATCCCAATCCCTCCAGTGATGCTGTGTTGATTTCAATGTGCATGGGGAAATTCTGCAAGGCATGTGTGCCTCCAGGGAAGGAATGTCTTTGCTCAGCACTGGGAGAGGGAAAGGGCTTTCTATTCAAGGGAATCACTCAGACACCGTGTTGTCCCTTCTTGCTGACCATCTTCACCAGCTTTCTGATCATCAGAGTTGCACCTGACTCCCTCTGAAAGGAGATGTAAGAGAAATCACAGCAGAGAAGAATATAGGGATGTGTGGAGAAGGCAGCAGCTGAAGAAATCAGCCGCTCCATCCAGCGGTGCCTCCTGCTGGTAGATGGGAGATGGACGGGGCAATGGGGTCTTCTCCGCCTCCAGTCTCTTCGGTGGGATCATGCAGTAGCTGGGCCTTCATGAGGCATGAGGTTTCTCCTCCACTGTGGTCCTGCAAAGATACACCTGGACTTTCTTCCTCCCCAGCCTTTAGGACAACGTGCAACCCTGGGACTACATTTTGGCTAGGCAAACACACACGTCCATGCACATAATTAGGTCCCACCTGCATGGGGCCCCATGGAATTTTCCAGTAAACCTGGCCTGAGCTTTGTGATTTTAAGAAAACCAAAATAGTTTTTAATCCAGCTTCAAGCTTCATTACAAATGTTTCTCATAGCCCTCTTTAGCAGGAATAATTACTGTCCCTATTTATCGGGTAGATTATACAAATCCTCTAGTAAGTAAATTGTAGGATTAAGAGAAAGGTTAATGTGCTAGATTAAACTGACACATTTATTTACTCCCCCCTCCCACCCTCCCAAGAGGAAAGACTAAAGGACAGTGACCTACCATGTGTATTAACACAACATTTAACCCTGCCTCAGCTCCAGTGCTTATCTCTGCAAGTAGCAAGCCTCAGGCTGGCCGCACAGCGCTGCACACACAAGTTCTGTTTGACTCCGATCTTTTATCTGGCCAGCCTCACTTTTGTAGACTGTAATACATTGTACTTCTGCAGTGCTTTCCCTCTGGGAGTTTCAAAGTGCTCGCTAGGAATTATGCCTGTAGTCATCCCACATAAAGCTTTACTATCCTCGTTTTACAAGTATGGGTTCTAAAACAGAGATTAGGGGCAACTCTTTCTATGACTTCTCTATCTGAAATGGAAAACTTGTGCATGAGTTGCCATCACTGGCTTCTTTGCGACTCCTTAGAGTGATTTTTCTGTTGTAAAATGTGCAAACCAAGCTACAACAATACCAGAATACATACATTTCAGAGCATAAAGACTCTTAACTGGATTTCCTGCTAGACTGGGATACTGAYGCTGGAATTTTGAGCATGTTGCCTGAGGACCAACGCTGCAGTTGAGGAGAGCGATAAAAAGCCAGATCTTACCTTTTGTTAAATCTATAGCATTGATACAGATATGCCTGGTTAGTGACCAGGTTGTTTTGCTTTTCAAGTATGTTTTTTCTTTTCTTATCAGCTTTCCTTTATTTCATTCTAGATCAGTAAGAAAGCTGTGTCCAAAAGCAATGCCCGAATATATCCGTGAGCATGAGTAACACAGTACTGTGCTGACTTGCCCAAGCAGATCATTTTCCACAAATTAATGTTAGCGATTGCAGGAGTCTCCTGAGGGGGAGGCTTATACCCTCATGCATATGCAACATCTAATTAGCCAAAGAAAGAAAAAGGATAAGCTAAACAGAGAAGCAACTTTTCTGTAGTCACAAAGACTACATGTGCAGAGAAAGGTCCCAGGTTCTAGAAAACTAACCTTCAGTGTCTACACTCCTACTCTTACACATTGCAAGCTCCTCAAAAGCAGGGGTATGCTGAAACAGGCAACACTTTCTCCACACACATCTTTCCTCCCACCAACTCCTGCGTCCTGCCTTTTCTACATTGGTGATCCACAGAGGGTGCCTTGGAAAAGCCCCTCTATGCAGATGCCTCCAGGGTTTGCACAGGAAGCTGGAAGTTGGGATGGGATTTACCTGAAATCTACAAATCTACCCATGTGYCTGTCTCCCCCTTAAAATATATATGGAGAGAGAGTAAGAGCGCTTCATCCCCATATGCTGGCCCCTACAGGTTTCTATATTTATCTATTCTTATTTTAGGAGGCCTGCAGGAGAAACGTATAGATTACAGATGTGGTGCTCCTTGTTTTAGCTAAGGTTTCCAATAGGGATAGTTGTTTTGGGATAGAATCCCAGCAGAGAGTCGTTTGCTGTTTGACTGCCAAACGGGGCTGCGAGTATTGCCAGCGCTCTGCTTGACTTAGATTGAACAGTTCACAGGCTCTGAGGAAGGCAAGGAAAATTCCATCATGAAAAAGCTGATTTAAAGTGCTGTATCCCACAGCAACAGCAAAGAGTATTTGCTAATACTAATGCAGCTTTCAGAAAGAGACTTCAAGTTCAACTTTCAGAATGCTTTTCTGCCTGGGAGAGGGCCCAAATTAAAACTCTAAGTCAATGCAAAACCTGAACAAGTTTTGGACAGGGAACCAATTCTGATTTTGCAGCTGACACATGTTTTTCAAAGTGTGACTACTTGCAGGTAGGAGGAGTAAGAAATTCTGGTGACACATCCACCTCCTCTTCTCTGCATATGGAGAGCACCAAGCAAGGCACAGCTGCAAGCAAGCCTGTCCCTGAGCTGTCAGTGAGATTCTGCCGGTGGCAGAAAAGGATGTACGAGAAGAATATAGGATGTGACTCTGAAAGATGTAAAACTCTATTCAGAACTTTACTTGTAAGCAAAATTTACCTGGAAATAATTTGTTTCCACTTGATAACTTCTGTTAAAGATAAACGTACTGAATGCTTGAAATGTAACTTAACATATTAAACATATTACAACAGATTTATCAGAAGAAGGATTAAAGACTATTTTTAGTCCTAGCTGCAAATATCTATAATGGTGGAATGTCTGTATGTGAGTTAACTGACTTCAAAATGGTAGTCCTTATTTAAAGCCCCTTTCAGTGGATATCTTTCCATGGATTTCAACAGCCTTTGGGTCAGGTCAACTTTTATTAGAAACAGATTTAATATCACTTAGTAGTGTGAGGAAGGACTGAAAAGCCAGATACTAAGATCTTTGCTTTATCATGACAAATAGGCTACGTGGTTTAACCAACAATCAAGATCTAGCCTATCTTAACCAAAACAACTTGAACATCAACTGCAGAGAATTATCTCTTGTAAACTGAATAGGTCAGAATTTCAGGAGAACTGGGGTTTTAGTGGGGGGTTCCCATTAAAAAAAATGAAATATTCATATTTGGTTTAAACAGCACTGGCACTAGCTGATCCTTCTCTATGAAAATAATTAAATTATGTTGCTGACTTCAGTTAGGCTAGAATAGGGTAGAAGCAGCTGTGCGACTTGGTATAATTGTATAGGTAGGCACTTCAAAAAGAAACAGGGTTAAATGGCTGCATGAGTTACATGTGTTTTCAAATGAGAAGAAGAAAAATGTATGTATAGTGGAGAAGAACTATGAGTTTTAGAACCACGAGTTATGAGTTTAGTACAGAAATCATTAATATAGCCCTCATGTGGCATGTTATCCTTCCTGTGATTGAGCCAGATTGATATCAAAGAAGATATATGATATGATATATATTATATGATATATTATATTATATTATATTATATTATATTATATTATATTATATTATATTATATTATATTATATTATATTATATTATATTATATTATATTATATTATATTATGATAAGCTAGTTGATACAGGAAATAAGATGACTAATAGAAACAAGACAGAAGGGCCACCAGAGATAAATCAAATATTAACACTTGACAGGATGTGGCCAGTCAGTCATCATAGGCCCAGCCACAATGCGTTCTTGAAAGGCAGGTCCTGTCTCACCAACCTGATCTCCTCCTGTGATCATGTGACCCGCCTAGTGGGTGAGGGAGAGGCGGTGGACRTGCTCTACTTTGACTCCAGTAGGACCTTTGACAAAGTCTGTCACTGCCTTCTCCTGGAGAAGTTGGCACCTCATGGCTTACACAGGTGTATTCTTTGCTGGGTGAGAAACTGGCTGGATGGCCAGGCCCAGAAAGGGGCGGTGAATAGAGTTAAATCCAGCTGGCTACCAGTCATGAGTGGTGTTCCCCAGGGGTCAGTGTTGGGGCTGGTCCTCTTTCATGTCATTATTGGTGATCTGGATGAGGGTATTGCATGCTCCCTCAGCAAATTTGGAGCCAACACCAAAATGGAAGAGCCTGAGGGTGGGAAAGATCTGAAGAGGGATCTGGACAGGCTGGATCAATGGGCTGAGACCAACTGTATGAGATTCAACAAGGGAAAGCGCTGGGTCCTGCACTTCAGTCACAAACAGCCCATGCTGTGCCGCAGGCTTGGGGCAGAGTGTCGAGAGAGCTGTGTGACAGAAGAGGATCTGCGAGTGTTGGCTGACAAGTGGCTGAACATGAGATCTTCAAAACCCGCTTGGACACCACCCTGTGCCACATGCTCTAGGAGACCCTGCGTGTGCAGCGGGGTTAGACTAAGTGACCTCTAGAGGCCTCTTCCGACCTTAAGCACTCTATGATTCTATGAGCCAGCAGTGTGGCCAGGAAGGCCAAGAATAGCCTGGCTTGTATCAGGAACAGTGTAGCCAGCAGGACCAGGGAATTGATTGTGCCCCTGTACTGGGCACTGTTGAGGCCTCACCTTGAATACTAGGTTCAGTTTTGGTCCTCTCACTACAAGAAAGACATTGAAGCGCTGGAGAATGTCCAAAGAAGAGCAGTGAAGCTGGTGAAGGGGCTTATGAGGAGTGGCTGAGGGAGCTGGGATTATTTAGTCTGGAGAAGAAGAGGCTCAAAGGTGACTTTATTGCTCTCTACAGCCACCTGAAAGCAGGTTGTAGTGAGGTGGGAGTCAATCTCTTCTCCAGAGTAATTACGGATAGGACAAGAGGAAATGGCCTTAAGTTGCACCAGGGGAGGTTCAGATTAGACATTAGGGAAATTTTCTACTCWGAAAGAGTGGTGAAGMCTTGGAACAGGCTGCTCAAGGAAGTGGTGGAGTCCCCATCCCTGGCAGTGTTCAAGAAATGTGTGTATGACAGGGACTTAGGGATATGGTTGAGCAGGCAGGATGTTGAAGGGTTTACAGTTGGATTCAGTGATCTGGAAGGTCTTTTCCAACCATAATGATTATATGATTCTGTATCAGTCAGTTTGCCTCTGGGTTGCATCCTTTCATASTAGGACTTAAGTAAGTAGATTTAAATTTTCCAGTATCCTTAAAAAGCAGGAAAATCCAGTGATAGATTAGGCCCAAGTGGCCTATCAATTCACATATAACAACATGGCCACACAGAAGACAGAAAATCACAGTAGCAACAGTACGTCAGCAACCTGTCTCAGATCGGCTTTGTGCAAGAGGAGATTCATGATCAAAAGCAAATTCAGGGAGTTCCTCCCTACCCGCCAGCAGTGACTAGGCACAGCTGCTTCAAACCCTACTCCTCCAGTGGACCAGGGCTGCAAAAAGGAGTCGGGTCTGTCAATGTTATATGGGGAAAACAAACCCCCCATCCCCCCCCCCCCCCCAAAAAAAAAAAAGACCTGTATGAAACTGTGTTTAAATAAGTAGGAAAAAAGACAGCCAGATGGCTCATGAGATGGATGRTATTTTAACTGTAGGCTCATCTTTCAAATCCAGCACATGGTGGTGGTGGCTTTTACCAGAGTTTTCTCTTGCATTGAGGCCACTTTCTAGTAAACAGGTGGCCACTCCAGAGGATCGTTGCTGCCTCCCATCACTTTTACAGTCTCAAAACAAGAATAGCAGAAATATTTTTACAAGACACTAACCTGCTTGATACACTAAGTTCAAAAGTAACAATTCATGACAGGTAAGTGATGGAATTTGACCCTAATAACCTTGCTGTCCTTTTTAAGTAGGTTGAGTAATTCAGAGTCTCAATCTCTCATTTATAGCCAGTACAAATGATTTATTAGGAAGGAAGGATAACAATTCAGCCTTCCACTGACGGAAATAATATAAATGGACACATCTAATAGGCATGTTATCACTCTGCACTGCTTCCTAGGTCTGGCAGAAATGYTTTTGTATCTTGTGACAGTTTTGGTTTGATGTTTCATATTCTTGTAAGATATTGACTTACAATAGATTAGTGATCTCATGTTATGTAATATGATATAAGACTCTGGCTGAATAAATGCTGTATAGAAATATGTTTAGTTGTTTCATTTTCCCCAGAAACACTACCTGATTCTTTAGCTTTCTAAAAAATAAAAATAAAAAATCAATGTTGAGATGTTGTTTCTGAAAAGCAGAGTCAGACAAACAATTGCACACACACAAAGAAAAAAAGAAAAGTTGAAAAACTTTAGTGACTGATGAAAACATTAGATTAGGCATCTGAGCACAGGAAAGTTAGTGTACTGACTTACCACACTAAGCAAAGCATGTATTGTGATTGCTAGGTGAAGTGCACGTATGTAACCCAAACTGTTAAAAGAGCAGCTGCGTTAGTGGTACCACACTSATACGCAAGCCACAAATCTTACTGTTGAAATAGGTTATTCATAAAGTGACTCTATGACATACTCTGTCTGTGAAGTTAGTTGGGCTTTAGGGAAAAAAGAACATCCAATGATCTGTTTTTCCTTCTTAGTGTTAACCCACTGACATGAAACTGAGATATTTATTTCACTTCTGGTTTTCACATTTGAAGCCTGCTCATGATTCCTATCCATTTATAGGCACTGTGCTGTGGGGATGCTGTTGTAAAAAGGCCATCACCTCACCAAACTCGTCATGAGCTGAGCATGCCACACCATCGCCCTTTGGGAACGGGCTCAGTGAATCAAAGAAGACCTGACTCTGTTTCACAGGACCACAGAATAATTCAGGCAGGAAGGAACCACAGTCCAATCTCCTGCTCAAAACAGGGACACCCACTGAGTCTCACCAGGTGGCTCAGGGTGTCATCCAATTRCACCTTTGGTGCTTCCAAGCAGAGATGGCACAATGTCTCTGTTCCATTGCTTAACTGACCACAGGGTGAAAACTGGACATGTCTTCTAAACATAGTCTAGCAAACTATGAGTAAAGGAGGTTAATTTTTTGCCTTGATCTAATGATGACGCTTCTGATTAGCGCAGCCCAGGAGGCTGTTAGCTGGCGTCACTGTTGGCTTCTGCTCAGCTTGYTGCCTGCCAGACCCCCAGGTTCATTTCTGCAGTCTCCTAGATGGTGTTCTTCATTCCCAAGCACAGGACTTCTCATTTGTCCTTGAATTTTTTTTAAGATTCCTGATGGCCTTTTCTTCCATGGTCTCGTCTCAGTCCCTCTGACTGGCATCCCTGCCCTCTCTCGTGTTTATCAGTTGGTCCCTCCAGTTTGGCATTATCTGCAAGCTTCATGTAAGTGCAATCATCCAGACTATAACATCCTAAATCATTTACAACAATACAATGTTGGAAGGCTTAGCTAAAGTTACATACCCTGCCCTCTCTCATTCCAGGCTTTTTAGTATGGAAATCAAACAGATCATTCAGGTATGATTTATCTCATTGGTACTCTYTCCTCTCAGATATTTTCAAAAAGAAAGGGAATTAAGCATGCTTAGCACTAAGAAGRAATTAATACCTCCTCACAGAGCTGGGTTTTCACATTCATGCAATTTAAAATAGCCAAGAATTCATAAATAAAACACCATCTTGTGGAGAGGAACAACAGCAATAAAGAAATGGCTAAAACTTGTAAAGAAGAATACAGGCTTGGCAAGCTTAAGAACCAAGGCACTGGTTCAGCAGTATATATAGACCACTAAATTCAGTGCCAGAGCTGCTGGGCCCTAGAACATGACTGTATCATTTAGCAAGTTCACTGATACTTCTTGGCCTGTGCCAACTAAAGCTCTTTGACATAATTGCTAGGCACAGTTTGGCAGCAGAAACATCCCAGGGACAGTTCTCAGTAGACAACTTGCATGCAGGTATCGTTCTTTTGGGACCRAGAATTTACCAACACAAACACAGGCTTTCCATGCTAACTGTCTTCAGAGCCCAAGATGTTCCCAAGGCACATTTAATCAACTGTCATATATTACCCTTCACATGTTTTTCCTCAATTCATGTGGTTCTGATGTGCCTCTTCAGCCTAAGAAGTTTTCAAAATTGAGAATGAATTGCATTATATATATAYATTTCTTTTCTTTTTTAGATACATGGTGTTACAACCAAGCCACAGCTTTTCCCATATGCATTTATGTACCTTAAAGCTAGTCTGCAGATAATTTCCAGAGTAAGCTTATCCAACAAGTGTCTTGATTCTGTTTTCTTGTGGGCGTGAAGAAGTACTATCATGCAACACTTTTTCCCTTATCTGAAGAGCATCACTGCACAGATGACACTCCAGCCCAATCAGAGAGCTAAATTCCTTCCTCATATATGAAGATGCTACCCTCACTGGCACCCTCAAAGTGCCAAAAAGTGTAAGGCGAGAGGATGAGAGAACCCACTTCTATTTTTCAGAAAAGTAACTTTCTCCAGACAAGTCCGGGAGTCTTTTCAGAGGTAAAAGAGATTCCTGACTACATTAAGGATTAATTCTCCAACTAAAGATCAATGAGAATTAGCTATCCAGCAACACTAGGTGCCTTCCAAACTTAGAACGGGGTGATTTAGAGACAGTACTAAGGAAAAGCTCCAAGTTTATGAGGTCACTCATCTATTAGCTATGTTTACATTTACATATTCACTATGTATGGCAGCTGAGGACATGATCGTCTCAGTATCTTCAGCAAGCTGGTGCTGCTCCTCAGGACGTTAGACAAGCAGGGAACAGCTTGCAGTGAAACCTGCCTTTAGGAACAAGTGAGGCATCATATGCAAGTTGGTGGGAGAAAGCCACAACAACATCAGAATTTTCGAATTATGTTGGTTATGTTGCTAGCTAAACATTTSCAAGAGTATGCTGAGCTATGAAACACACAAACACACAAGAGGAAAGACATATTTTGTCAGTAAGCTTTTTGTAAATGTAGCACACATATGAAAACACCAGTAGTGAGATATGGCTTAAATGAAAGTGTAGTCAGTTTTCTGGGGATAAAACAGGCAGTTCACTGAAATACTAGATTTTTGTGGCAAGCAAATAGTTTTTAGTTACAATTAATCTTTGCTGACAGAATTTGTGAAATCTTATCTACATCAGCACTGAGGAAGAGGAGCAAACCGCTAGCTTTTGGACATAATTTGGGGTGACACCAGGAGATGTGCAGTGAAGCTGTGGGCTGCAAAGATCCCCCAGCCACCTGTGCATGTGGAAAGTCCACAATGAGAAGCATGTTAACTCAATGTCCATTGCAGCTTGTAGCAGCTTGCTGTACTTTCCTGCTCACTGCACGTACTCCGTCGTTTTGCTGGCTCACCCYACCAGAAAGCAATCAGGATGACAACACAAAGTGTCACGGCACTTCACTCCAGCACAGATATGCCTTAGGCCTACAAATTGGATTCGGCTGTTATCAGTCAAACACAGATCTCTTAAGTACGTAACACTTACTTCTGTTTACATTCAAGAAGTCCAAATCTGTCTGCCTGTCTCTCCAGCTTACAGTGACGACGCGCTGATTACGTAAATGAAACATGAGAGGGCTCCATCAGTTCATCAACGAGGAAACAGCAACCAGCTACAAAGACATTGCTCATCCACTTTTCGCAACAGATTGGTCAGGTTTACATTATGGAGCCTGCCTCTATGGGGGGGAACCCGTCTCAGGCTGGGAAGTGTCTTCCAAGTTTTGATCAAGCTACTTGTTGATTCCAGATGTGCCAGGACAGCTGTTTTGTTCAACTTCCATGATGGATAAAATCTTGTGTGTGAAGGGAGGGCTGAGACTTCTCTTTATTTTGGCCTTGTCCTCCCCTGAAGGGTTCCTCTGTAGAGATGCTGATTTTATATTAAGATACATGGTTTACTACAGATAGCAGTGGTCACATCTATCCTCAGGAAAATAAGCGCTCCCTGGGGTCTCTGATCCCAGCTTTCAGCTCTCAGAAGGAGAGTRCAGCACGAAGCAGCAGAGGAAAGTTCATCAGCTTGGCTGATGAGAAGGAAGAAATTGTCTCTGCATGAATGTGAGTATGGCTTCTGGATCCTGCAATTCAAAAGGGAAAAAAAAAAGCCCAGAACAGGATGCCTAATACCTTACTAGCACAATCAGAGCTGATCTTAAACTCTAATCCTTGTAGATTCTCACACACTTAATATAACGGATACTTGTAAACAGACATTATCCATATAGTCTCAGAGAAGATAGCACTAAACTTTTCTGGTTGTTCAAAATGAGCATATCTTAGTTTTCTTCATCAGAGTCTAGACAAAAAAGCAGATGTAGGAAAGAAAATCTGACTCCGCAAGATTTGTGATGGTACTTTTTTTTTTTTTTTGGAGTTTTTTGAACGTATATATTTATATACAAATTTAAATATACAATTTTGTACAGAAGTATAAACCAAAAGGGTCTTTGTCCTTCTGCAGACTACAAAGGAAGTTTAGATGATCTGTCAACAGCTATGCCACAGATAACATGGACAGTTGAACATGGGCAGTTGAGAGCGTCATTGATTAACCTGCTTTTTCACTCTGAAGATTTGAGAGTAGAGGTGACTAAAGGTTTATCTCCTTTCGAAGTGGGCTTGGGAGGAGTGTGGATTCAGGCAGCAGCGTCTCAGTTGCATCCAGTCAATGGACAGCTGGAACGACCGCCTTCCTGCTTAGTCGGCACATAGCAGGGAACATAGGCATGGATTTTGTTGGATGTGATAGCTGCCACTTTCTAACCTGGACTGATGAGTTGTACTGTGATCCTCATTTATGGTTTGCAATTTTTTTGTGTGCTCTGGGTTCTCTGAATTTTAAAAACTGTTGTATAAACAACCGTTCATTAAAAACAAACAAACAAACAAACAAACTGTGCACTAAAGCCCATAGAAGTCAGTCACTTCTGGATTAGGCCATTATTTCTATTCAAAATTAGAACATTAAACCAAGAGTTTCATAACAAAACAGTGCAATTTCTAGCATGATGCTGCTCAGAAAAGTTAATTCTCTGTGATCTGTGACAGCAAATTAACAATCTATATGCCTGAATGAGATAAAATTGAACTGCCTGCATAACACTTCCCAACTATTTATTAAAAACACAGAAATCTGGCCATGCTATTTTTCCCTAAATCACCATTTCTCCAGACCATTGCACTCTTCAGTTGTGCCAGTGCATTCTCCAGGATTGATCTTTCTTTGGTTCTTTGGTTCTTTTTTTATAGGGGCAGCGTTTGGAGGTCCACCTCCTTCTCACTGCAGCATTAGGTTGCTGTTCTCAGCAACTACAGTTCTTACAAATCCCATTTTAAACTTCATTTGGTAAGCAATAGCAGCCTTCACAGGGTTTAAATTCCTTGAAGACACGAACAACAAACTGCTGGGTGGTTCTGTGAAAAAACATAAGGTTAGATGAGAGGCTTATTACATACTAGTGTAAAATAGGGTGGCCCAACAAACTCAATACCTGATGGATTCAGGCAATTTCTGAGTAATAGGACTGCAAATGAATTGGCAGTATATCTGCTGGCATCAGCTGGATATAAACCTACAGACCTAGGTGTGCAAGGAAGTACCTGGACTACCTCTGTAAATGAAGCAAGTTAGATCTTCTTACTCAGCTGCTCTTTGCCCATCTGAAAAAATCTCTGAGGATACGGTGAGCTTTCAGAAGTTTTACTCGGAGGAAGGTCTAAAGTACAAAACTCTTAAATATATTTTTTAAAAAATAAAAAAAAATGCAGTTTCAAGTAATATGGTTCTTCTGGGCACCACATAAAACTTTTCCTTTTAAAACTTCCCCTCTTTTCCCCCTCAACCTCAAAAACCACAATGGGATCACAGTGTGTTTAAATGTGATATAACTTGTAATGTGCAGACACAGAAGCAAGCTTAAAGGAAAAAAAAAAGTGAACAAAGAATATTTTCTTTGAGGGAAAATTCTTTTATAAAAAGGCAGTGTAAAATCATGGAATCTGTAAGTTGACAAAGATGTATCAACAACTTTTGCTGCAGTCATACAAAGGTCCAGGGAAGGTGCAGTACATGAAGATATATGTGGACTGTTGATTTGGTAATACCATTTACAAGTATTTGTGCTCCTAAAAATTACAGCACAAAAGCTACACRTTACTAGAAGGCTGAAGTTGTTGAAGAAAACGTAATGTTTTGGTAGGGCTATATAACTTTGCCATTTCCAATTCTGAGAGTCTGCATGAGCTCTTCTAAACTAGAAAGATTATTAATTTGAAATTATTAAAATTCACATACCCAACTTTTTGTTTGTTTGGTTAGTTTTTTCCTGTAGCCAAAAGAGCTGGAATGATAAGTGATGAATAGTGATTCTGATATCAGAATAGGATTTTATGGGAGGTAGAGAAAAACAGAAAGTGGAAGATCATCAGGACTGACAACACTGAGTATTTTTGTTTGGGTCCTTTTTTTTCCCTAGATATTCATTACAGAATTTTTACCGTATTTTGTTGGTTTCAAAATTATTTTGGCCAACCTTGATGTCCATCCTCCAAAATGTTCCCTGAATATGTGTCATTGTACCCACCTTTCTGATATTCTAAGTAGACTGCTGATCTTGCTCTCACTGCACTTTACAGAGTAGATAGGAGATCTTCTGACTATAATTCCTCTAGTCCTTCTAGTATTACATACAAGCTTCAGAAGTGTGGGATACATGAGTGGACAGTGAGGTAGATTAGGAACTGGCTGGATGGCAGAGCTCAGAGGGGATAATCAGCGGTGCCAAGTCCAGCTGGAGGCCTGTGGTTAGTGGTGTCCCCCAGGGCTCAGTCCTCGGTCYGGTCCTGTTCAATTTATTCATTAACGACCTGGATGAAGGGATGGGGTGCTCCCTCAGCAAGTTTGCTGATGATACGAAACTGGGAGGAGGAGCTGACAGCCCTGAGGGCTGYGCTGCCATCCAGAGGGACCTGGACAGACTGGACAGCTGGGCAACAAGTAACCTCATGAAGTTAAACAAGGGCAAGTGTAGGGTCYTGCACYTGGGGAGGAATAACCCTAGACACTTGTACCGGCTGGGGACCGACCTCCTGGAGAGCAGCTCTGCAGAGAGGGACCTGGGCGTCATGGTGGACGACAGGTTGATCATGAGGCAGCAGTGTGCCCTCGTGGCCAAGAAGGCCAATGGGATCCTGGGGTGCATTAAGCAGAGCGTCTCCAGCAGGTCGAGGGAGGTGATTCTGCCCCTCTACTCAGCCCTGGTGAGGCCACACCTCGAGTACTGTGTGCAGTTCTGGGCTCCCCAGTGCAGGAGGGATGTGGAGCTGCTAGAGAGAGTCCAGCGCAGGGCCACGAAGATGATTAGGGGTCTGGAACATCTGCTCTATGAGCAACGGCTGAGAGAGCTGGGCCTGTTCAGCCTGGAGAAGAGAAGACTGAGAGGGGACCTCATCAGTGTGTACAAGTACCTCAAGGGAGGGAGTGAGGAGGATGAGGCCAGCCTCTTCTCAGTGGTGGCTAGTGATAGGACTAGAGGAAACATCCACAAATTGAGGCACCAAAAGTTCCACGGGAACTTGAGAAAAAAATTATTTCCTGTGAGGGTGACAGAGCACTGGAACAGGTTTCCCAGAGAGGCTGTGGATTCTCTTTCTCTGGAGATCTTCAAAACCCACCTAGATGCCACCCTGTGCTACATGCTCTAGGAGACCCTGCTGGAGCAGGGGGTTGGACTAGATGATCTCTAGATGTCCCTTCCAACCTTAACCAGTCTGTGATTCTGTGATACATCAGATAGATAACTTCAAAATACAGTGGCCAACTTTATTTCTCTGTAAGTAAAGAGAAGTAAACTAAACCATGTCATTATGTACAGAAAAGATGAGGAGGAAAAGCACCCAAATCTACTTCTTTGTGGGCAGAGTTTTGTTAAAAGTCAACAAAAGGAGCAATTCCAAATTGCCATCCATCTTTGGCACTGCCTCCCCTTCAAAAGCAGACCAAGTGCTTTGTGCATGCTGGGATTCAGAAAAACTATATATATAAAAAAAATACACACGCACACAAAACCCCACGCCTTCATAACCAAAATACAACCCGAGGGAAACTAAACTGGAGCAGCATGTGGCAATCATGCTAATTAAAAGTTTGGCCAGTTCTTGCTGTCACAAGGAATAAAACCCAAAGGAGAAGGCTGAGCTGTCAAACACTGATAGACCTCAGTGGTCACCAAACCTAGTGCAGAGCACCATCCTCTATCGCTGATTTCAGCCCTTAACACTTTCCCAGCGGGGTGCAATAGGTGTGATAATTTTATCTTCTCAGAATAAACAATCTCTGGGTGCTAATGAGGTTGCACRTGCATTGGGAGAAGCCTGCAGCGAGTCTTGGATAATGATCTAAAAGATAATTGCTGTGTATACAGGACTTTTAAAAATAAAATCCACATTTAGAAAAGTAAAGGGAATATTAGGCGCTTAAAGTTAAGCATTCTTTAAGAACGAAACGATCATGGATTCGGTTTTCCTCCCCATAGCATGGGGATAACGTTACATAGCCATTTACTATATTACTACAGGATGTTTAGATGAGAGTCTCTACATTAAGGCCCAAGAGCATTACTTTCAGTTTCCTTCCACACAATATGAAGTGCAATGCTTCCACAAACACGCCCTGTCTATAGTACTGCATAGTCAAATCTGACTGAAAAAAAAATAGTGATCAAGCACACTTCACAGCTGTGCCACTGGGTCAGTAAGTGAGAAGTTAAAATAAGAAGTTCATTCAATAAAATATTGATTCTGGAAATAGATTACWGGAAATCTTACCATACCACTAACTTAATTTATGAGTATTTATATTGCAGGAATTATATCAATATATCAAACACAATGCCTTCAACCTGAGTTCAAAAGAGAATTTTATCTCTGAGCTTTAGTAACAGGACTGAAAATAATTCAGATTATATGGCAGCATTTTAGCAGCCCATTTTCATCTTCTTTAAAAGCAACACTCTAATGCGTGATGGTTAAGGATCAAGTTGGGATTATGTGGAGAATGTTAAAYATATACCAAATAATACATCTGTTTTGAATAAAAGATGTTGCATAGAGTCCCAGTTCATTTTTGTTCAACTCTTCCCTGTACGTGTTATAGCTGCTAACTGAAATCACACATCAGATAAATACATCACTTAAGCAAAAGACTGCTAATCAATTCCAGATATTTTCTGAAAYATAGAGGTTGAAAATAGTTGGGGGGAAAAAAAGGCTATTATATTGAAAAAAAAAAAAAAAGTTCATGTTCTCCACCATGTTCTTCTACCTCTGAGTTGAGGTAGATCTGGCTGCAGGACCTGTTTTGCAGATCTGCCTGTCAATCTCTAGCTAACAAACAGGTTGCTCCCAATAAAAGAACTACCAATATGTTCCATTTGATTGATGCATCCTGCAACTCTAACACAGTTTTGGCTATTGAACTAAGCAGCCAACTCATCAGAAAACAGAATTCTAGTCCTTTCCAAAATTCTCATATATTGATTTTTTTTWAAAAAAAAATCTTCAACTGGAATGGGAAACAAATCTTTCCACAGTGTACAGATTGCCAAAAACACTACATTTGCCTCACTAGTAATTTCATCTCAGTAATGTCAAAACATTACACTATAGCATATTGATCTTAAATATCTCAATCATAAAATCACTATCAGCAGGTCTAGTTACCAATATTTAAGTATTATTCAAACAACTATTTGGCATAGAGTGCATAGAGTGCATAGAGTGCATAACCAAAGAGAACACCACATAGCATGAAAGTGGGTTGCTCACCCATTGCAGACCATTTCCTCCCCTGGTGACACTTCCCCTGCCTCTTTCTTCTTGGGGGCTGGCCCCATGTCCATTCTTACTGCCCAGTCCTCTGAGGAAAGCCCACGAGGAAATCCAGATATTCATCTCAGGTGCAAATGAGACAAATACAAATCACAGCCCAGGTCATATTTCTCTTTGAGGATGGTAGGGAAGAAATCTCTTTTAGGAAATCAATATTTGGGACATACCTGAACTTGCCACTGACATGACTCCCGCAAACTCTTGGCTCTATGCCTGTCCCCCATCTCACACACCTCTGTGCTCAGGATGGCAGTGCCCTACCCCCTTACTCCAAGGCTCCACTGTCTTTGAGGTCATCATCCCCTCTTCAGAAGAAAACCCTCTGAAGATGGTATTCACATTTCCCTCCAATCTCTGAAGAAGGGCTAAGTCCATTCCTTCCTCTCTTATCCCAATGTCAAAAGACAGGGCAGACCAAGGATGACCTGATGTTGCGTGAAGTTGAAGACTTTTTATGCTCTCTTGGGTGACAGAGAAAAAAGGAAAGCCAACCTCAGATCCTTCTGGTGAGACTCCCTGGCCACCTCCTGCACAGCACTATAATAAGCCTCAACTGTTAAAACTTCTTTGGAAGTTCTCCATCCTTGCTTTTTCTCCTCATTTCCTCTCTTTACCCCTTTCTGGGTGGAATGGACATATGAAGAGAACATTAAATGTTTTCTTTTTTCCTAATGGGGAAAGAACAGCAGAAACAATTGCCCAACAGACACCTAGAGAAGAGTTTAGTATCAGTGCAAATCTTACAGAGATGCTTGACTTGAACATTCAACCATCCTCATACCATCTCCAGTTCATGAGCCTCCTGATCCAGAGATGTTTTCTGTGTACTCAGTAACTCAGCCTCTATTTGTATTGGGAAAATGAAAATAAGCAAACAAAGGAAAAACAACAGGGACCTATCCCTCTTCAGCTCCTTCACCCTCTCACTCCAACAATATCACTGTATCATCACCTCTTTTCCATACTGGACAACTTATTTTGGGCAACTTAGGACAACTGTTTTTGATCAAAGACATCAACGTTGTGTTTCTCTGCAACCACAGTCTGAGCCTTCTCACATTCACATCAGGACGAACGAGCAGCCCCAGCAGCCTGTGTAGACTCTTGAGTTCTGGAGCTGTCAGCTCCCAGGAACACCCGAGCACTCCTGCATCGACACACGTGAGAGACAACGCTTGGCAAAAGCACACTCCTCGCGTCTCACTCAGACTGATCCTGGGCTGACCTGTAAATATTTCCTCACTGGTGTAATTCTCTGTGGTTTTCTGATAACCTAAGGCAGATGCATGTGATGACAGGAAAAATACTTTGAACTTGATATACTTCCGTATTAATTCTTTTTTTTTTTTTTTTTTTTGTAGCCCTTTAATGCAATTGTAAAGCACACACACACACACTTACTCCCCATAGTATCAGCTAACACCATTTTCAGTCCCACTGTGATCTGGCTGTAGAATCAAGTCCTTTCTAACGCAAGGAGCAGCCCTCCTGCCATAGACACTCTTCAGAGAAGAGCTGCCTGCACAAGGCTGTATACACTGAGTGTTTCTGAGGTGAGAAAGATCCAGTCACATCAGCAGATCCTCCTGCAGTCAGTGGAAACTGGCATATACAAGAAATGTAACTTCCAGAAAACAAACTGATTGTGGGGATTTTTCAAAAAGATTCTTCCAGTCAAAAGGGCCCTTCCAGTCCAGTCTGGTATGACCAGTCCTGCAAACCTGCAGTCCTTCTTACTGATCTTAGCATGTTGTCCTCAATATCCTGTTCTCCCCCTTGTTATCATGCAACATAAATCTAAATTACTGACCAGAGCAAGCTCTGCTCTAGGATGTGTCTACAGCTGTAGTTACCATTAGGTTACAGTAGCACAGCAGTAACAGCAATGCTCTTTGACGGAGGAGCAAGGCCTGCCGACCAAAGGAGATTTTGTGCAGTTGTAGACTCACTAGCCACTGAACACGACCAGTCGATCTGGCAGCAGCTCTCTCCTGCTGGTACGACTGTGCCCACCCCAGCAGTTTTGCTGCCTGAACTCCACTGGGTTCACGTGACTGTTTTCCAGGCCCAAGCTAACATCATTCCAAGAGAGAAAATTCCTAACGCAGGCCTGATATAAAATTTCCAACGTTTCAAGCACTGATCTAAAAGCTTGGATCTCTCTGACTATATCATGTGACTATATTGCTTGTTTGCACATGAATTACAATAGGTTAATTCACATCCTCAAAAGAAGAAAAAAGTGGAAAGTCTGATGATTGGGAAAAAAAAAAAAAAAAAAAGAGACTTGATAGTTTCACAAAATCTGCAATGTGGTGCATTGCATAACATTTATGGAGTTACTATTAAAGGTAAATCCTGCTGCCAAGTGCCAAGCATTGTGCTTCCCAGGTTAACTCACTTGTGGATGACCAGTATCATGGAGCACATGTCCTGCTGTTCACTGAAAATGCAGTTTTTATAAATTAAAGCTATCTTTAATTCATGGCAAATTTGGCTAACAAATCTGAACTTTTTTTAATCCATGAAGAAAATGTATATTAATTCAGAAGATAAGAGCATAAGAGCACGACTCTGCAGGGCAGAGGTGACTGCATTTGCCAGCAAGATGGGTTATCTATTTTGCAGTTTCTGCTCTAAACAATCTGAATAGGAGATTTAACTATTTTGTCTTCTAGTGTTCTAGGACTACCTAGAGAACCCGTGAGGGTAACAGTTGGAGAGGAAGAGGAAAGGAGAAATAACAGGAACTGCCATCTCCTCCTATTCATCCACATATGCCATTCGCTCTGTGTACTTTCATTGAAAGTGTCCAGAAATAATTTTATATACAACAGAGCAGTTATATTAAAATTCCATATTTTGTTAAAATGTTGAGTTTGGTCCTACTTGGAATTATGTTTAAAAATGGAGAAAGTTCACCTTTTTCTAGCAGTACTTTTAGTAATGTGGTTTCTAGGTCTCTCTTCCTCTGCAGAAGCAACAGGAAACAACAGCTATGGGAGAACTGACTCCCAGACATCTGCCAAACCCAGTGAAACAAAAAGTGATCAAATGCAGCCAGGATGCAAAAAGATCTCCCTACAGTACTTAAGCTGGAGGGCAGAAACAAAATTTTGTTGACACAGAGTTACAGCTTTTAAAATCGAGTACAGACTGCGGGTGCTGTAGGTGACAACATATTCAACACAGAGATAAGCAGCTTTGTATGGGGTGGAATGCTTCATTTCTCTATGTAATACAATATATACCACCAGCAGCTGAAAAGCCTGTGCCAGGTATTTGGTGCTGGACCTCTGACTATACTGCTCTGCTGAGGTGAGCCTCTGTGAGCCCTCCTTCCTTTACTGCATATAGATTTAATCCTAGATGATCCAGATCAGGGGAAGCTGAAATCCAGATTAGATACCACTCCCATTTAAAATATAAAACCCAGAAAATTAGATTAGTGTATAGTAGAAGCTTGTATAACAACCTAAGCCCATCTAACTGACCAAAGAGGGTTAAAGAAATCGCAGCAAATAATGAAGACGGGACCTAGCTAGGAAGTTGTTTTTCCCAGGCTTGTGGATGCTTTACTCATTTCACTATTTTCTTTTATAAGTTTCTTGTCTAAGACCTCTTAGTAAGTTTTCTTTAAAATTTAAAGAAAAAAATCTCAAGAATCAGCATTATTCTCTGGGGGTTGTTTGAGGCGATTCTAACTTTCCAGTTTCCTCTTCACGTTGGATAAGCATCTTGGATAGTGTCAGACATTTGGTATGTGCTTAAGATCTTGGCCCTGGAACACCAAGTTGTCATAGCTACCTTGGATGATTTCTAAACATGACCAAATCCACAGCAGAAGCCTTCCCAAGTTTAAAGGGCTCTTTCACAAAACTGGGTCTGAGGGGGTTCTAAGAAAGTCTCACTGATTCACCTATGTGTATCTCTACGGCTGATACAAAAGGAAAAACAGTCAAAAAATTCAGAAGGCAGCTTGTAAGGGAAGAGAAGGAGTCCAGGATTGCTGAGGAGTAAAAAATGTTCCTCAAACACTACATTTTCAKGTAGTGTTTTCATGCTCAGTAGGGAATTTCCCTTTAAAAAACAAGACTCTGCAAGATTTTACATGTATTATGTTTTTTCAGGTAGAGGGTTTACCATTGTTCTTTTAAATACACACACTTTACAAATTATAAGAGGAAGTAGGAGAAAAGAAAAAAAAAAGAGAATACAAAGCACCAAGAAAGAAAAAATCATCTTCTGAAACAGGAAAATGGTCCAATGCTTTGATGCAGTCTGTAAAATAAATTCTAGTTTGGTCACACCAGTGTAAAACAGGAATAAATTCATCAGTTCCAGAGAAGCTAAACTGAAACTACACCAGTATAAAAAACTAGGTCTTTAGTTCTCCTATAAGTTAATCAGAGTCYTGGTTCAGCAGCTCTTTTCCTCTGGAGGTATGTGGAAGACTAAGCCAGCTTCGTCTGGGCCTAAAGATGCAAGAACGGTTTAGCCTGCTTCAGCTTCACAGCGATAATGCTACTTTGGAGGCACAGTATGTGGCTCACTGGAATGTGATATTCTCAACCTTCTACAATAGGAGAAGGCAACCTTCCTCAAATTTTTTTTTCACCCTCGATCTTCAGCAGATGTCCCGTCTCTTCCAGTTCCAATGAAAGACGCAGCAGCAAAACACGTTATGAGCTGTTAAGAGCAGAATGTGGGTTGTTGACTTCAAGGGTAATTGCAGAGTAGACAAAGAAAGAAAATCTAAATGGAAATAAAATGGAAGCAATTGTTGAAGAGCTTGTTCCAAGCTAGTTTCCAGGAACCATAAAATATTGCTATTGAAATAATAAACAAACAAACAAACAAATAAATAATTTTTTAAAAGGCTAGGCCTATTCTGATTAAAAGACTGGACCAGATCACCTCCTAAAGGTCCCTTCCAACCTAGATTATTCTATGATTCTAAATTCCATTTTATTTTTTGTGTAAATGTATTTGTTCAAGAGTTTTCAAACTGATATTGATTGGAAAGATGTTTATTACTATTACTACTATAGCAAAATAACACACAAATTATCATAGCAAGCTTTACATCCTCAGTCCACAAATAATAAGGACATTATTGTTTGATAATTCAAACTAAGTCTGCTTACAGAAAAATGTAATATGACTTAAAACATTTTCCCTGGCACCCTGCATTGATGAAACGCCACATTTTGGTCACATATGTCATTACTTCTCAAATGGAGTGCTCTTGTTGCATTCCAGAAGATTCAAGGAAACAGTGTTGTTGAAAACAAAGTTTTATGAATATTAGACAGGAAAAGCACTTCAGAAAATGTTCCGGTGTATAACTTCTAGGAAATTTAGTCTTAATGTGGGATATGCATCACTCATGAACAGGGCAGTTAACTTTTATTGCCTTGTTGGTTAAGTTAATTGTGTTATAACTGCTAGCAATTTTTCAACAAAACAGGAGAGTATTTTACCATGTTTTTTTTCCTTTTGCTCCACTGAAGTGCACTGGAAAGTATCATAAATATAGACAGAGAATAACTGTTAAATAGAGGCATTTGTGTTCATAAGTTTACTCTTAAAAAAAAACCAAAAAGCCATAAACCAAGAGTAAAGGAGCGTATACAAGTGGAATTTGCCACAGTGAAATAGTGAAAAGAGAAATACTTTGACAGTTTTAGGGACAGATACAAGTTAGGTGAATAACAGTATGTAACAAATTTTTTTGTACTGATTCTCTTACTGCACTTGCATTACTTGAGAATGCTTTGGTTACAAGTATTAGCACTACTAGATGAGGTATTAAAGAGGTGAAAACACAGGAGAGCCATGAAGATGCCACTGCTTCTAGYGCACGTGCTCCTAGTGCACTGATCCAGTCCTGCATTACTCACCTAGCTGAAAATCCAACCGAGATTTTGGGATGTGTACTTCTATAGTTACTTCCTTTGAATTCAATCCAATATCCCCATATAGAATTCTCTTTTCTGTTATTTTTATACCTTCATGCAAGTTTCTGAATCAGCAGTTTAGTTCCCCAAGGCAAGGAAGGTGCAATTGGCTGTAATCACTCACCATGATCACTTGCTGTAAATGTTTATGCTCACTCCTCCCCTAAAGAGAGACTGAACTGCTTTCACCAGTTAAAGGTAGACACCAGTAAACACATTCAGGAAGCAATTACGGCCCGTTTTCACTTCTCTTACAGGAGGATCTAAGTTTGTTTTTGAGTTAGAGGGTATTGAGCTTCTGCTGACAGTTATTCTCCATCAGCTGGGACCGCTATTAACCCACTACAGGTGGAACACTGATCTATGCAGTATCATCGCTGCCCTAAGAAATGACTAATTAAGGTTTTCCTCAAGATCAGGCCCAAAGCACAAACAGAAGTTTGTCAGCTGATACTAAATGTACAAGTATCACTATATAAGKATTTTCCATTTCTCCTGCTTTCATCATGGTTTCACTGGTAGCATTTTTTTTCCATCTGAAAAGCACAGGATTTATGACAGAATGACGTCTTTCCTTCAAATAGTTTTATAGCTTGCTGTTTCTGGCTTTGACTTCCCTTACAGTACAGCTTTAGACATTCCTAGGACATCCACTGCTTACGAGGAGCAGCAGGGATTTCCTGAGATAACCCCAAGCTCCACACTGCCCAACCTCACTTTATTCTTTCCTATTTTTGTCTCTCTGATAGTCATCATCATCTACTTGGAAATACATATTTAAAAGATAGGTGTGCCTTGCTTCAGGTGAGGGCAACTTATTATCCATACTTGTGATTTTGTGGCACAACTGGATGCTGGGAAAACACCACCTATAAAGGCAGTTCCTGTCATGAAGGGCTTACAAGAGTCTGAGTGACAAGAATCCAGTTAGAAACAACCATTTTGACAGGAATACACAAGGTGAAGACCAGATCTTACAGTTCTTGGAGGTCCCAGAGGCAGAAGACTTTGTACAGCTGGAGATGCAAGGCCATCACCTCCTTCCCTTTCCCTTCTCCTGCTCATACAGTCCCTTGGTATTCCTGGGATATTTGGATTTTAGCTTAGCTGCAACCAAATTCTGCACTGCCCTTCACTATGGCTGAGCACCATGAGGCTCCATGAGGAAACACTGCTAGAACATGCATGCTTTGCCTCATGCAGCTGAAGAGTTAAAATTATTTTTGTAAATACTGTAATACATGAAAGCTGTGAACATCCAACTGTAATGTCTGACTTCCAGAATTTATAAATATATTTGTCTCTCATATTAGTAAATGTTATTTGAACAAAAATAGCACATTGTAACAGCCTAACAAGAAACAGTCTTTCTGATGACGTTTGAGATTTCTTTGCTCCACTGTATGGAAATGTTTAAGACTTAAAAGATTTATATTAAAGCATAGCATTTAAAATGGCCCAATCCTGTTACCAGGGAAGCCAAAGACGGTTTTGCCATCAACTTCAACGGAAATGGCGTAATAGCCAAGATGCATTTTAATTTTGTTTTTCTGATTTGTTCTGAGAGGCTAGAAGTTTCTATGAAGGAAAAAAAAAAAGGGGTACCAGGAGTCATTCATTTTCATGGCCACCTATTAATCTTGGCTTAGACCTCTTATAGAGGCAAATAGAAGTAGGCTCTGAATACGGCAGCTCTGCTCTCCACAGACCTGTAGGCCTAGAGAAACACAGCATGCTGCAGAACTTATTATTGCAAAAGTGCAATTACCTTTTAGGATCCTTTTCTGCAATATATACTATATATAGCCTTAGTTGCTCTGAGATGAACTAGTAAGTGACAAAAGCTGGTCCTTTAAGGGGATTGGAATATTAGTAAATTCAGCAGCCTTTGATAGATTTTCTTTTTTATGACTGATAAATGTCAAATTCAATACTTTAAAAAATGTGGCCATAAGTTACCTAAAATCTATATTTTAATTTAAATAAGGACAAACATTTTTTCTTCAACTGAGTTTTCCCGCCAACCTCCTGTGCTTTTTGATACTTTACTTTCTGCTTGCTTTTTAAAACAGTGTTTTAAATCATGCATTTCTCCTCTCTGTTGAGCCTTAATGACAGGCAAAAAGTAAATTTAGCTTATTGATAAAAAGCTACAGGAAATATGGAAATTACATGTTCCAATATCAATTTTCCTCTTTCTCTTTCTGTCTTCTTTTTCCCCCTTTCCTGCCTTTTAGGTAGCTATTTTATAGTTGCTGGCTTAGACTTTTTTTTAAACTTAAACATTTGCTGTTCTGAAACTATTTTTTCCCCACAGATCTTAGATGGGAATAATAACAGTATTATATATATTTAAGAAGAAGAACTTACTGTTCTAGGCATTGTTCTGCAATTATAAATTGTGTCAGAAAGCACCTAGTGAGCACATGCACATGGCCAGCACTGTCAGCTTCTTGATCTAGCTGAGTATTGCTAGATGGTATGGTAAAATATATATATATAAAAAAGCTATGTATATATACATAGCTTCTCAGTGAAGTGAAATTTCTGAAAAGTTTGTTAATAAAATGTCTGAGCACTTTTTAAATATGGTACCAAGCACCATGTTAAAACTTGAATCTCCTGCTATCAACCTTCAGGCCTGCATGCTCTTCTCTCTGCACTCCTGTACAGGGAGAGATGTTGTGGAAGCGCCCTGTTGTAGCTTTCGGATGAGCATGTTTCAGGAAGGGTAATGGGGAGGGAAACAGGATAAGCAAYTAAATTGCTTCCTGAATCTTTCAAGCAGGAGTCGCTATGCTAGGAGTCAACTGCTCCTCATCATCCAAATGATGACTTTTGGAAGGAGACTGCTAAAATAAATAAATAAACAGATAGGCAAGAAGATTTGCCCACCTGCTCTTTGACATAATTTCTGTGTATCAGGACCAACATATATTTGTATCAAGAATGAATAAAACAAGATATACTAAAAATATTTCCAGATTGCCCTCCTGATTCAGAAAGTGCACAAGAAGAGAAACACAAAAAATGGTGTAGCTGCTGTTTAAGGTTTATATCTCTCAAATCTGCTATTATTTCCTAAGCGCTGGTGCCTCCTGCAAATCACACTGTACAACTGTGTGCCTGCCGCTATGCCCAAGGCAGCGGCTGGGTCTGAAAATTCAGGCTCTACCACCAGAAGCATCACCCACAGTCACAAAGGCACAGAAACGGTATTGGGCTCAAATACCCTCTCCTTGCAACATGTCCCTGTTTCCTCATTCACTTTCAGTTTCCTCATCTCTCTGCATCGAGAAACTGCATCCATGCAGCGTCAACACCGCAAGGCTGTTTCTGCATCTTCTAGCCATAAACGCAAGCGACGCCGGTGCAAAAGCGAAATCGTTTTGACCCTTTTACTTGCTTATTCCTTTGGTGTTCAGCTCCTACATTGCTCCCTTTGGGAAGCCCTAAGTGACCCTCGGAGCACAAACGCAGCCAGACAAACTTTTATCCCAGACAATCGCGAGGGAAAACACAGCAGTGCCACTGAGACGTGCTGCGTTGCCTTAATGAGAGCTGAGCTGGCAAAGGGAGCTGGAAACCTCCCGGGGCTCCTCCTGGCCCTACTGCAGGAGGCTCCAAACCCTGGCAGCGCTGGGAAAGCCCCGCGATACAAAGGTGATGGAACAGAATGAAGCAATAATGATGGTAACAGTAATAATAGTGATTTTAAAAGGCTTTCAGATAAAAGATGCTGGGCAGCCTATTTTTAAAGGAAACAGTAAAAGCGGAAACGTGAGGGAAAAAGCAAAGGAAAGGAGAGGAAGGGAAGGGAAA
>PTEX01000115.1:1994298-2012251 GCA_003342815.1 Eudromia elegans | reverse complement strand
GAGGAGAGGAGAGGAGAGGAGAGGAGGAGGAGCGCGCCTCGCGCGGGGCCGGCGGCGGGCGGGGGTCGGGCGGCCTCTCCCCCGCCAGCGGCTTCGCCCGCCCGGGAGCACCAGGCAGCGGCTCCGCGCAGGGCATGGAGCGGGAAAYGTCGCTGGAGCCGCGGGCGCCCCGCGAGATTCCGCTTTCGCTCGCGCGTCTCGTGATTTCACTACGGAGCCGGTATCTGTTTCAGCGACCTGGTGCTGTAGCAGTTTAGCTGAAACTTCGTTGTCATTTCCAGGCACTCTCCCCTTACCGACGGCGTGATATATTGTGTAAGGAGCGCAAGGAAAAYCAGGGTGGGGTCTAACCTGCTGCAAGACGCACACGCACTTAGGCTCCCGATTCATTTATGATGTGCGGATAAAAAAGGTGCTTTCCCCCTTGCTGAGCACTCACCATCCCTCTTGATCTCAGTAGGAGCTGCCGTGTGCCCAGCCCTTACGAAAAAAAAGACCAGACCCGCTCTCAGGAAAGGCCTAACTATGGAGTTCAACAGCCTGAATTTTAAGCAACCACATTAGCAAACAAGAATCCCTCCTTCGTTCCAGTGCCCCGCGCCACGCTCCGAAGAGGGCGTGAGCAGATGCGAGCCGTGCAGAAACTGTGTGCGAAGGTTAAAGCGCAGAAATGCGGGAGAAACGACAACAGTGGGGTTAGCCCAGGGGCAGCTGCTCGGTGCACGGCGGGCTGCTCGTTCTGTTAAACACCGCGAGCCTGTTGCCGCAGGGGCTCTAAAAAGGCGTGTTCGGAGCGTTAGAATCCTCCGTAAATCCCTACAGAACCGGGAGCTACGCGGGGGCAGGCGGCTTGGAGGGCAGAGGGCATCACCCGAGTAGCGCACGGGAAAACGCCGCGGAAAAAAATGCACCAATTCCGACACGGCAGGAAAAATTCCTCTCGGTGCCGGCCTGGCCTGTGCGGAATATCAGCCTTTGCTCCAAGGTGGCTCGCAAATAATTAAAGGTTCGCAAATGCTTTAACTGCTTTTTGCCTGAAATCCTGTCCCGAGCCTAGTCTGCATCTTGCAAATGCACAAAAACATCTTGTGCCCGTGGGCGGCGCAGAGCTGCGGGATGGGGACCAGGGTTTGCTTCCTGGCTGTTGAACTGGCATTTTTGTTTTGTTTTGCTTTGTTTTTAACGACAACTAAAGGAAAAACACACCTCTGTTACGACCTCGGAAAACAGAAAGGTTAATAATAATAATAATAATAATAATAATAATAATAATAATAATAATAATAATAATAATAGACGGGGATCAGCCACACAAGGCTACGTGTTCCTATTTACTGTCCCAAATTGTGTCTTCTCTCCTGCTCTCCTGCTGTGTTACCACCACAGAGGGAATGAAGCTTTTTTTTTCTTTTTCTTTTTTTTGTCTACAGATTATTTTATATTTCCTATACAAGGCATGTCTCTGTACTAGGCCTCTTACAACCTCCTAAAACATGAAGTAGTTAAATGTATAAAAAACAACCATACCAAGGACTGAGATATTTTGACTGACACTTATGTGATTAAAACTGCGTATTTTAAGTATATCTAGACAGATCAGTTCCGTGGTAGTGTAAAAATCAATAGGAGTCTTTATTATTATTATTATTATTATTATTATTATTACTATTATTACTATTATTATTATTACTATTATTACTATTGGCCAGGCGCTGTCTTTATTTCCAGTATATGCAGTGTTTTGTAAGATGGATTACACACGGTAATGCTGCAGCAAACCTAAGGTATACGATTAACTACAGTGATAAAATATTACTGTTCCATTCCTTACATAATACCTCCAGATTACTTTATAATGGTACATTCCTTAGTTATTAGCTCTTCTCAGGACTAACGGCGGCAGCGTTGGCAGAATTAAAAAGCAGAGCCTAATCGAGGAAAACTTTCAGAGTGTGAGAGGGGAAATAAAAAAATCCCAGTAACGAGTGAGCTCTTCCAGAAGAGTAAGAAATGCCGAGGTTGAGATCTGTCAACCTCTGTCTTCTCTACCAGCAAACTCTTACAAACACGCAACGTAGCAGCAACATAGGTGCTTTTAAACGCTCGGCAAGATTTCGGCAACCTCGTCTGTCAAATACCGTCCAAGAGCCGCCGAGTGCCGCGTGCTTCATCGCTCAGGAGACAGCCGAGATGCAGAGAGCAGCACTCTGGATTTTCCTACGTGGGTAATTTGTTGAAGACTGAGAAAAAAAAGGAGAGAGATAAGAAACTGCAGGGACGAGAAGAGAAACGGGATGCAACCGCCTCATGGGGGGTAGCGAAGGGTGTGGGCAAAAATACATACAAAATAAAAATKAAATCAAATAAAAAAAGGAACCCACCTCCGCCTCCTCGCACCTGGCAGGCCCTGCCGCCCTTTTGACTTCCCTCTCAGACCGGGGGGGGGGGAAACCTAACTTTTTTTTTATATATTATATATAAAATTATATATAAAAAAAAGGCGGCCTGGGCGCGCGTGCCCTGCTCAGCGCCTGCGGGCGGCGGGGCGGGCGCCATCGGCCTCGGCGCTGCCGCCCTTGCCGGAGCGGAGCGGGGCGGGCACCGAGGGGGTCGAGGCAAGCGCCGAGCGGGCGCTGACTGGAGAAAATAAAATGGAGGAAGGCGCAGGGAAGGCGGYATGGGGGGTGGTGGCCGGCCCTGCAGCTGCATGGCGGCCGCGGCGTCCTCGCCCGCCTCCCGGGGAGGAGCTCGGGGTGTCAAGCTGGCAGCGAAGCGGTGCGAGCTTCGTGCCAAGCGCCGACATGGAGCTTCCCCCTCCGCCTCAGCCCCCCGCCGCTCGGCGGCTCTTTCTGAGGCTGAACTTAAATGTAACGTTATAGGAAGGCTCCCCCCCTCGCTGCCACACTAAAGGCACCGCTAGAATCCGGGGAAAGGACAAAGGAGACACCGGGCTGGCTCGGGGGTGCCGCAGGAGCTCGGGCAGCACGTTAACAGCGGCGCGGGACGGTTGAACCCCGCTCGCGGGACCGTTAACGGCTCTCGCGGAGCGGCAACGTAAACAGCCGCTTCCAGAATATTCTCCGCGCGCCGCCTGGCGCCGCTGCGGCGGCGGGCGCCCTCTGCCGGCCTCGCGCGCCGCTCGGCGCCGCGGCTCCCCGKCCGGCAGGCCCCGTTCCCCGCAGCGCCGTCCCCAGGCACCCCGAGGCGGCGGGCGGCAGGGCGAGGGGCCGTTAGTAACGGCCGGGGGGGGACGTACAYGGCTTCCAACGTCGAACCGGCCGCCTGCAGGCGTGGCGACCCCCCTCACCCCCGGCCTGCACTCACCACTGCCGTGACCGTTCCCAGGGTGCAAGCAGGTTGGCGCTTCCTTTCTTTTTATTTAGCACCCGGGCATTTTAAGATGACAATGCCGGATCTATACTGAGAGACAAAACTGTACTAGTGAGAAAAATCACTACATGTATATATTTATATGTATAAAAATATATGTCATCAGATTTTTCTTGATCGTTCATAGTCACAATGAAAGAGCTGCGAATATCGGATTGCAAATAAAGTAAATTGAGCCTGTCTAATCCATGATTTAAAATACTCTTGTGATGTCATGAAATGATGGCTTATAAAATATTTTCATTTAATTAGGAAGCACTAAGAGGATTTCATCAAGGAAAAAAAAAAAGGAAACTTGGTTTGAATTATTTATGTGCTGTGAACTACCATGATTTCTGTGGAAGCTTTTCAAGTACAGAAACAGGCTTTACTTGGTTTTCGTTTTTAGGCCCTAATTCTTAAATTATTCAGGCATGCAAATTCCTATGGACAAGCATTAATTATGCAGGTAATCAGGGTTTTATTCCAAGTTTGCTCTTAAAAAGCAAGGATTGATACCATACATACTATTCCTAAAACGTCCATATGCACAAGCTCAATAAATAGTATTTTGAAGGACAGTGTTGTTTTGGAATTCCAGAAAAGTAATGTAGCAGGAATTTGGCCCTTTCATAAACAAAAAAAMCTCTCAGTGTCACTTCAGTCAGTTAGAAAAACACTGTAAGAGAACCTCAGAATATGACACTCACTGTTCACTTCTTTTKGCAATGATGTGTTCAGAAGGATGTACCACGTCTTGCACCATGAAAAATGCTAGAAGGTCAGCCCTGTTTTAGTCTGAGGAGACATGGGACAAAGACCCTTAATGCCAAATATTTTAGGAGCTGAGCTGACCTCTATCTTTGGATGCCATCCAATGCTTGCAGAATCTCTCTCATGCAAAAATGAATTACATTCATTGCACAGCACCGTAGCACTTTGTTTTGCTGGCCTGTCCCCTCTTACTTCACTGACACTCAGACACTGAAAGGGCATTAAGAACCTCAGTTTAGATGCCAAAGCACACAAATCTAGCAACGGGAGGKTTTTTTTATATGGAGAAGCTCACTTCTGTGCATAAATGCTGCACTGTATCGTTCAATAAGTGATGCTGTGAGAAGGACCACATAATAATCATAAATAGCTTTCAGCCCTCAGACTAATTTATTTTAATGCAGAGCTCAGCTTAAGTCTCTCAAATTAGTCAGAATTAGAACAGTAAGTGGTGGAAACCTGGCAACTTCCAGTACATATTGCAGTGTTCCTAAGTCTGTACCTGGTGCGATCGGCAGCGCCATCTTGTGTGAGAGGACAGACAAGTTGTTATTACATATTTCCATAGATGCCTGTGCAAGATGTCAATCTCCTCCTTGTTTCTGAGTTCAAGATATACTAAGTTATAAAATCAACATGTATGAATTGAGATATTTTGAATACTGCTTAATCATCTGTTCCTTCGATGCATTAAGGAAATAAAGCATGCCATAAAATAATGCCTTTTTGTAGTATTGTAGTAGGAAAGGGGAATTGTTGTGTCACTGTGAGAAGAACTGCATCTAAAGAATAAGGAGTAGTAATGCTTTATTAGTGGTCCAAAAAGTAAAACACTTTTTCTTTTTTTTTTTTCAATACCGAAGAAATATTTTAAAAAGGTAAGAAAAGAGCTAGCTCTAGATTTGTTTGCRTTCTTAGTGAATCCTTCATTTTCCTTTACCCACAGAAAGTTAGCACCGTTTCAGTTGTTACCCTCCAGGCAATAGGGAGTGGCTCATGCCATTAAAGAAGCTATTTTATTTCAGTCTAACAAAAATGTACCCCATCGACATGTGTCTCCTTGCATGCATAGCAACTAAGAAAATCTTTTAGCTCCTTTCTACCAAAGTAGCTTCCCCAAATCTCCCACAACAGCCACTCCTTAAAGCAAAAAATACAAATAAATCCTAAAACCACCTTTCCCACACCAAACAATGCTAGCAGATATGCCAAAGGAGAAAGGGACCTCCTGCTTTAATTAATGTTTTATTATCTTAACACACTAACAGGACTGATAATTAAGCTGCATTTATAATCTGTCAGTTCTGACCATATTGAAAGTAAAAGCACAGAGAGTACTGGTACAGCAGGGAGAAAGTATTTTCTACACTTAAATCCAGTAAGGTACACATTATGAAGCAATTATTAATAAAGATTATTAGTGGCCCAGGCAGCTATAATTTCTAAAAAGTCTAGAAAAAGCTATTTTAATATTAACCTGTTTCTGGTTAGTTTTAAGACAGATTATAATATGGAAATTTTCCTTAGGAAAGAACTTCAAAGACATCCTGTTATGAACAGAACATAGAAGGCCAAGCTCATTCTTTGTTCTAAAGATAACTTGTGCAGTCTAGGGAAAACTGCTCAGAAAATCGACATGACTAAAAGAAAATCACCACCAGAGAACCTGTACACTTGTATGTTCTGGTGACATTTTCTTGAGATTGGAAAAGAAGGAGAGAGAGGAAGAGTCCTCTAAAAATAAGTGTGAAAACATGTGGAAGATTAACAAATACGCACAAGTTATCAAAGTATCAACATCTTACTTCGCTTCGTGTCACTATAAGGGTAAGGTATCATATAGTGTCCTGCTTGTAGGACAATTTGCAGATGATTTATGGAATGCACACACTTGCAAGCTGTAAGGCTGGATGCTGAGCTGCAGTTATATCACATAGCCAGCATAGTATAAGATAGGTAGCATATTCTAACGGAAGAAATAATCTTCAAAGACTTCTAAAGGTACTTCCTGCCTCAGTAGGMAAGACTGGGATTATATATCGCTGCGTCTGCTTCACACTGCATTCAATTTCTCTATACACATTTTTTTCTATGCTCTAGGGCTTGGAAACCACCTCCAGCTTTGGGTGGCTGGAAGAATGGCCAAGGAGCTGATCTTCAATGGTGTGGAGTGAACAGCAACAGATGGAGAAGCAGGGAAAAAATGAGTTGTGCCTTCACTTCCCTTTCTGGATCCTTCCCTGGATTTAATTATCAAGGAGGTTTGCAGCTGTCAGCTGATGGATGTGCAGTCTACCAGTGCCTGCTGGTTAATCCACTTTTAGGGTATATTAGATTGATCGAGACAAGATTAGACGAGATTAGATTAATCAATTGGATTAATTAATTGGATTAGAGTAATATTCCTCTGTCACAATAAACAATAGTAGGAGAATGAGGAAGTCTGTGGAGGAACTACTGATGGTATTAACAGAAAAAAAARTGAGGAATTTAACATATAAACCTGAGTTTCAGTCATATCCGTATAGAGTTGGAGGTACACCAAGAGATGACCAGGTTGTTGTGAGTTGGAGAATCACACAAGAAAAAGCTAAGGCAAAATATTAGCAAGAGACCAACAGGATATTTGGTCTTGTGCTCTAGCAGGAATCCAAACAGAAGATAATACATTTGGGTTGTAAACCCAGACACAGAAATATGTAGAGAGAATGGTAAAAACAGTAACAACTGGAGGAGGAAAAATGGAGAGTTGTAGAACTGTTTGAATAAATGAGGGTGAGCTCCTTTGAAAGAGTGTGTAAGATTCCTATAGATGTATCTGCCAGTGTGGAGTTGTTTCTTGTTAAATGCATTGTGTGCCAATGGAAAAAAAAAGTGAAGAGTGCATAAACCAAAATCATTTTTATCACTGTGTATCTATTTTCTTACTCTTGCCTTTGAGTGATGGTTCACTGCTGAAACAGTGATTTGCATTTGAATCCAGAGTAAAATAAGGGATTGTCTGTATGATCCAAGGACATTTTTTTAGTGTATAAGATTTTTTTTATGTTTCATGCTCAGTGCAAAAATTTTTTTTTTTTTTTTTTTTGGCAGTGATGTGAATTGTTTCCTTCTCAATGGTATGTCCTTATCATATGGAATTGTTTCCTCCTAAATAGATCTACATATCAGTATTACCATTATCTTAAGTGAATGTATTCTGATCCAGTCTACCATTTTCTCTAAGAGACTGGGAGTATGTTTTCACAGACAGTTAGAAGTCAAAAGATAGAGACTCCAGTGGTCTTGAGAAAATTGGATAAATTACTGTTTTAGTATCCAGTCTTTCTGAACGGAGTAGCAAACTAGAAAAGGCCTAGAAACCTAGAAAATAGCTCACAGTTTTGACAGAATCGTCAAACATCACACATTGAGTAAAACCATCTCAAACATCCACAAATGATGGTGTGTTTATATCCTTTGACTTTGTTATTGCTCTTTTTTATCAACTAAATCTACTGGATCCACTTAGGTTTCTCACAACTAACATATGCTACAGCTGTCCTTCTTAGCACTATTTACCATCAGGTAATAGCAAAACATGCAGGGAAGGAATGAGCGTCAGTGTCCTCATATCCTAGTTGGGGCAGAAGGCAGTGATGGGAGTGACTCATGTGAAATCATAGAGGAGGCTAGCGATGCAGTGGCAGCACTGGGCATGTCAAGGTGAAAACAGTACCCTGTTTTTCCAGGAGAAAAGAAAAGATCATTAATGTCATGACAGAGGCAATGAGCAATGATAAGTTGAGGCAACCTATGAGGGAGAAATTAAAGACAGAAGGCACCCACTTGCGGGAAGTGTTATTTCAAGACATTTTTCAGCAGAATGCTCTGGCAGACAAAATAATAAGTGAAATAACTCTTAACTGAGTTGGTCTATCATCTTCTACAAGAAGACCATTAGAAAAGCCATGCCAGTCTGAAGGAGAAATGACAGATTCTTACTGCAAAAAGGGAACTAGCCCTAGAAAATTATCGCTAGAAATGGGGCCTTCTTGAACTGCTGAGGTTGCTTAGAGGGTTATACTCTGGAACCTAAGCTGTTACTTTTATTTCTTAAAAAGAGCTGTTGAGTTAAAAATAAATTCTTAGAAATGCCAAAGAAGTGCCTTATTTCCTGTATATTTTTAATATAGTTGTTCTTTTTTTTTATCAGAATGCTGCTTTCTTTTGATTCCAAAATCTTTCTTTCATTCACTGGCATTCTAAACAACACATCTATTTTCTTTTCATTGCTTACCGACTCTTCTCCACCCACTTTTTTTCCTATATCTCTGATCTTTTCCCATTTCTCTGAAAATTATTACCTTACGTTTTCTGTTCCTACAGTCTTTTTGTCAATTAGTAACTAGGTATAATAGTCACCCTTAAAGTCCTCTGAAAATTTACTTTCCTATATCAGATTCTTCCAAAGCATATACTTATGCTTCATATAGAAGACAGATTGCTCTGTATTATGCCACCAAAAAGTATGATTTATTAATAGTGCAATCTCTTCAAGAGCTGACAAAATTCACTTCTGGGGATTGACAGAAGATTAAGATTTGGCTTCCACATTAGAAAGAAGTACCCATGCGACAATAAGAAATAGAAAATAAAGTTCTTGAAAATTGTATGACATTTTTGTGTAAAAGTAAAACTAAATGGACACCTGTAGCTGTCAGCCAAAGAGGTTTTATTTTTCCCTCTGCCTTTATGCCCCATTGATTGTGAGAAACCTTATCTATAGACAAAGTGGAATATTGCCTTTACAGAGAAATCAAATTAGGACTTTCAAAGAGAAGGTTAGAGGAGTGAAAATTCTAATAAGGGTTCAGCCAAGACTCTGTGTTTGGTAAACCAATAAGAATGTTTTCATGTGTGGATTGTGGAGCGCCAGCTGATGATATGTCTATCAGCATGGGAATCAGCTCCGATGTGAATGATCCCTATAATGCCATGCAAAGAGCAAAAGGTGAAAGGGAATATTAGCTCCATTGTGCATGCAGCTGATATAAGCCCGTMGTGATAGAGGGAGTGAAGTCTCAATACAAGCCTGTAATGAAGCTTTGTATCACCTCAGAAAAAAACATTTTTCCAACCTCACACTCGCAGACCTCAGGCCCCAGCCCCTTGTGTGCCGCTCAGGGTGTGGAAGGAGAGAAAGGGAACACTGCACCTGTGAGCCAGCAATCCTCTATTTGTGTGCCAGCTTGGAGAGAAGGAGGAGGAGGAGATGGGTGAGAAGTTAGGATTCCTAAATTCTTGCCTGCAGTTGTTCTGTCCTCACGAGACAATAAAGAACCCTAAAGAAAAAGGAAGCATTATCAACAACTCACATGTGCATATACACAGAGACCTTATCAAACCGTTTCTTTGAATGAGTTACATTAGATTTATATTCCCTGTGTAGGGCCCAAAAACCAAATACAGCTACTCCAGAAYTATTATTTTTTTTTATGAAAAATCTCCATGGACAGATGATACCGTCTCACCATTTTTAATTGCTTTATAYATGCAATATCACCATTAACATTTGTTATTGATGTGTATATATATGTATCATGCAAGGGTCACAAGTAAGTTATTTTGTTTCCTGTTTGCCAGCCCTGTTTGCTATGAATGTGTATAAAAAATCATTGCCTGAGCTGAAACAACACAGAATGAATTTCATTTATCTCCTAGTTTGGAATCTGCCTGGCACGCAGTTCCTCCAATGATCCCATAATGTTTCATTTTTCTGAAGGCACAGGTGCAGGTGCACGGACAAAAGCACAGAGCCATCTKTACTTGCTTTCCCTCTCTGTTAAAAACGAAAAAAGAAGCCTTGATTCTAGGAGATCCAGAGAAGCTGGGGCTTGTAGAAGGGCAGGGCCTCAGTTCTTTTTTTCACTGAGCTCATTAAAAAACTAATAACTGTTCATTACTTTATGTCTTTTCCCATCATTGTATCACAGCAGCCTGTTCTGTGGGCAAATTTGCACAGCACGTGAACATTTCCAGCAGCACTGCTTACCAGCCTGATGCTTGCAGGATTTGTTTTGGATGATGCATAGGTCTTCTGCTCCTTGGCTTTGCAGCCCTTGAGGGAACACGGAGTCTGGGTGATGGAGGCAGGGACTGTGTGGGCCACACATGGTTTCAGGTAATGCCAGGGTGCAAGTGCATTGGCAGACAGGCAGAAGAGGGGACCTACTTCCCCTTTGGGCATCTGCCCAGTGAATCTGTGCCTGGTTTAGAACTACTTTTTTTTTTTTTTTTTTTTTTCTCCATATTATTCATAATACATGAAAGGTATGTTAGAGCTACATCCAAAAAAAAAAAAAAAAAAGGCGGGGAAGCTTCAGTTCCAAAGATGGTGATGAAAGAGTAGAGGCAGTCAACACCACTTAGGATTTAAACCCAGCTCTCTACAGAAATCTATTAAGATTAATCAGACACGAGCTCCAAGCAAAGAGTTAAATCTGAAAGCTAAAGTGTGTGCTTTTAAATGTCTCATAAATTGCTTATAACTGCACAAAATACCGCAGGGTGCATATGAGCACCCCCACATGTAGCTGAAATGGAGCCAGATAAAATATCCTGCAGCCTTGGCTGATAAAACTGATGAAAGAGAGGCTTATTGTACGAGAAAGAAAATGTAGGGAAGATTTGTAGATAAGTGATCGTTATAATTCAGTGACCTTAAATTGGATGCATGTTGTGGGGGTGGGGGGTATATGATACGGACACAATTATCTGATGAATTGTTTAAAGCTAAAGGGAAGGGTGGCAAACCTTTCTAGATTGTTTAGACCAATATTCTCAGGTTTTAGGTTCACAGAATCACAGGATGGTTGAGGTTAGAAGGGGCCTCTGGAGGTCATTTAGTCCAACCACCCTGCTCAAGCAGGGTCACCTAGTGCGTGATGCACAGGATTGTGTCCAGACCACTTTCAATATCTCCAAGGAAGATACTATGTGGAACCTCTCTGGGCAATCTGTTCCAGTGCTCAGTCAGTCTCACAGTAAAGAAGGTTTTCCTCATGTTCAGACAGACCTTCCTGTGTTTCAATTTGGGCCTGTTGTCTTTCATCCTGTCTCAGGACACCGCTGAGAAGAGTTTGGCACCATCTCTTTACACCCTCCCTGCTGATCCTTGTATGCAGATACTTGTATGTAAGGTCCCCCGTCTCAGCCGTCCCTTCTCCAGACTGAACAGGATCTGCTCTCTCTGCCTTTCCTCACATGAGAGATGCTCCAGGCCCTTAATCATCTTAGTAGCTCTTTGTAGGACTTGCTCCAGAAGCTCCGAGTCTCTCTTGTATTGGGGTGCCCAGAAGTGGTCTCAAATGTGGCCTCACCAGGGCTGAGTAGAGGAGGAGAATCAACTCCCGTGACTTGCTGTCGATGCTCTCCCCAGTGCAGCCCTGGAGACCATTGGCCTTGTTGGCCACAGGGGTGCACTGCTACCTCATGGTCACCTCATCCCCCACGACTTCCAGCAGCTCTGCAGAGTTGCTGTCCAGCAGGTCAGTGCCCAGCCTGTACTGGTGTGAGGGGTTATTCCCCACAAGGTGCAGGACCCTRTTCTTGCCTTGGTTGAACTTCAGGATTTTCCTTTCTACTCATCTCTCCAGCCTGTCCTGACCCCTCTGAGTAGCAGCACAGTCCTGTGGTGTAACAGCCCCTCCTGCCACGTTTGTATCACAGCAGACTTCCTCAAGAGGCACTATGTCCGTCCAGCCCTATCCCTGGGGGCACATCTGAAGAGACTCTGCGCCACTGATCACAACCTCTGAGCTCTGCCCTTCAGCCAGTTCTCCAGCCACCTCACTGTGCGCTCATCTAACCCACATCTCCTGAGCTTGCCTGTACAGATGTTATGGGAGACAGTGTCAAAAACCTTACTGAAGTCTAGGTAGACAACATATACTGCTGTTCCCTCACCTACACAGCCGGCCAGACAGCATTTTCAAAATCAATACCATGTTTTCAAAAATAATGCCTGGGCTCTCCTTCCCCCCAATCCCATTATCAGATTTACTTTAAAAAAACAGAGTAATTTAATCTATGTATATATAGACACATATATGTTTTTTATTTTCTTAGAGGCCATAGTGTCTGAGATGAGGGGGGAAAAGGGGAAAAGATCACATTTGGTAGTTTTTCTTGGCCTCTAGTTAAAAAAAAAAAAAAAAGAGATTCCAAAGTTTCTCATCTGGCCTTTTGCTTAAAAACAGCAAGTGCTGGAAGGCAAGCAATTAGTTTTAAAAACCTGTCAACAATATTCTGTTAACTGTATAATAATATGGTCATCAGAGTCATTTTTAAAACAGCATGAAACTGAAAGATGACACTTTTATTCCAAAGAGGAGGAGACACACTGGTGTGGATTTACCTCAAAATCATAAGCAGTATACAATAAAACAAATTAATAGTGTAAATGTGGGCATGAATAAAGATGATAAATGCCTCTATATTTATGCAGTGATGATTATCATGACTTTTAAAGAGTCATTCTCAGAAAAAAAAAAAAGATGAATGGAAGTTCTATTACAAGATATATAATATGATCCAAACCTATGACTGCTGTTGTAAAGTTCATTGTTGGTTGCTGAAATTTGATGAATATTTGCTTAATCTGAGGGAAAAACAAAAGCTGTTTTATGATTTCTTGCACTGAATGTTTTCCTAACACAAAACTGCACTTGATAGCTAAGCTTTTCTGTGAGAAAGCTTTGACTCTGAATCTGAGGTTTCTGGGAAATGTAGTTTAGAAATGAAAAACAGCAACAACAAAAAAAGCAGTTTCTATATGCTCATTAATGATTACTTAAATTGTGAGATCTTTGCATGCTTTAATTAAGTAATGATTTGCTTTAAATGCCTAAAGTCAGTAATGATTCTGTGGAATTCTGTTTCAATTCCACAGAAAGCTGACAGAAGAGTATTTATGAGTTTATCTGAGAGAATTTGAATCGCTCTTTGAAAGCAATGAGATGAACTAAGGAGAATTCAGGGTAGATGGAAGACTCACTGTACTCTGGAGCTGTAAATGTTGGCATCTGATTTAGTTCAAGGAGAGTGCCCTAGAGCGAGTTGTGCCATTTTATTTATCACCATTGCTTTCTTACTATTCTTTATATTTCTCCTGTTTCTTTTAAAACGTACAAGTATTCCTGCTGTATACCTCAGCTTTTGCAATGCAAATACCTGCTTAGTGGGCTGCTTGGAGAGGAAATCCAAGAGGTCTGCAACTCTAGACTCACAGCCTAAATACATGTAATAGGAATGAGGCTAATACTGAATTGAGGACAGCAGCAGTGTCAGAAAGAATATCATTGTAGCTGGTGGTGTTTTCCACTTAAGAWCTTAAGAGGAAGAGCGTCTGTCTCATATTTCTGCAAGGAAACAGAATTTCCACTTAGAAATGTGCTCTGTTTCCGTCTACAACCTCAGCCCATCCCTTGACACCATGGCCTCTGTGACCTTACCTGCCCCTGTTACATACACTCCACGTGTCCGCCTGAGTCTGCACCAAGGCAAAGATGCTATTTGCCTTAATGAGTTTTCAAGGTTTGTTCTTGTGATGTAAGCAATAATTCCTAAGCTGTATTTGAAACATGAAATAGTGCAATCAAGACACAAAATCGGACCAAATGCACAGCATATGGGTTTAGTCTTYCAAATTTTGCATCTGATAGTGAAGGGCTACACCAGAAGAAAACATAAGGAAAACAAACTTATTCCTACAGATTGYTTAGTAGGTTGTAGCTTCATTTTTATTGTTACACAACTTTCAGCACAGCATACTAGAGAAAAATAGTTTAATATTCAATTTATTATTTTTTAAATTATAAAATTCAGCTGATTTATCCAATCACCTAGCTTTTGAAAAGAGGATGTTAAGAGTTAAGTGCAATCTGAAAAAAATATAACATCTTTTATACTCATCTTTTGCAAACAGAGATTGATTGATTGAAAGGATATTTGACACCCACCTGGACATTTTTGAGAGCATGATCTTGATTTTCCTTTACTGCATCATAAGTAATTGCTGACCTGGAGATCTGCAATGGTTCTTAGAAAAAGGAAAAAGAAACAGTTCCTTATTAAAAAGCATGAAAGCCTTATTGGAAGGTTGTACAGATTACGGGTTAAAATGCTGGACTAAATGTGTTTTATCTTGATTCCAGTATAATCCTTGCTGTACTGCTTTGCATTCACTCGGACTGCCTTAGGAGGACTGCTTTGACAGACAGATTGGCTCAGCGAAGTTGCCTTATTCAAATACATGACTTGAAATACGGAGTGAAGATTCTCTATAGAGTTTCAAAATCTAAAGTTTCAACCCTAAATCTGTGAATCGCTGACATAATTAAAAAGGTGCCAGTGCTCCTTTCATTAAACATTTTCTGTGCAAGGACCAGTGAGGGCACTTCTTACTGCCGTATTCGGATGAAATAGTTTACTTTATGGAATTCACTTCGGAGACACCCACTTAGATGCAAACTTCATCATCACTTTTTGGCCAAGCTAAATGCTTTCTGGAACTCTTCCAGGATAAGTCAGGCAGGCATATTTTGTATCTTGCCATGCCTTACATAAGAGAATAGAAATTTCTCAGCACAGTGGTTGAAAACAGGCATAGGCGTAAYCTTAATCATAGGCATTATGGCTAAAGGTGCCCCTGAGGCTTGTAGCTTGAGGCAGGTTTCATACTATGAAACAGTTTTGTGTAGATGTTTATCTAAGCTGATCTAAAAAGCAACCAGGAATAAAACATCTTTTGCTTCTTTCCTCAAACTGTCAGGTCCTTATTTAACTATCTTTTATTGTTTGGAAGATTTTTCCTAATTTTTTAAACTAATTTTATCTAACTACATCTTACATGCATCTATCCCCATGCCCTGCCTCACAGCAATTTATTATCTTCCCATCTTTGCAGCATGTTTTTACACATTTGAACTCTTAATATCCTGCTCAGTCTCTTCTATAAAATAAACAAACACAGATGATTCAGCTTTTCCTCGTGGGTCATGCCTTCTACATGTCCTCCTTCTACATGTTATTCACCTCTTGGCCATCTCCAGTTGATCCATATCCCTCTGGAATTGTGCTGCCTGGGAGAAGACAGGCTAAGCTCACTGCTTCCTCAAAGARTAAAAGGGTTAGTCCACACCCTTTCACATACATGTCAGTTTATTCAGACCATTTGGATTTAACTTTATTTTCCACTGTATAGCATTGCTGATTCATGTTTCGGTTAAACTGCTGAACCTGTCTCTGCAAAAAAGCTTTTAGAGTGACAATTTTAGTCAATGTAGATGAGTCATGAAGAACAGAATAAGGAAACTAAAATTAAGGCCAGTGCAATGAATCTCGGAAATATCCATTTTACAAGAGAGGAATTACTGAGAAAGTCTGTTAACTCCGCATCTCACACACGTGATGCGCCTAATTGYACATTCCTGTGGTTAGAACAGTGACTTTGATGGAAAAATAAAATTAAACACAAGTTTTCAAGTCAGGATTAACCTGAGAATGGCAAAACAGAAGAAGTGACTGAGTGTGAGCACCTGTGATCATTATTAACCTAATTTAGCAGTCTGCTAAACTGATGAAATGTTAGTAGGCTTAGGGATAATGGGAAGACAGACATCCTGAGAGGCAGAACGTACTGCCAGTAAGGAGAGCACCAAGGAAGAAAAGAAGAGGGACAGAAATAGGGAGAAGTGAAAGGGGGCAAGAAGAGAAGTAAAGGGTGGTGGYAGCCAAGCCCCAAGTGTTAAATTTGCCTCTGTCAGAGGAGTTTCATACCCTTGAATGAATCAGAGCTCCAAGACTCTGATCTGGAGTGGAGCTCAGCATGACAACTGCACTGAAGGGTGGGGTGCATCTTAAGAAAAGTGCTAGAGGCAAACAGTTGGGTTGGTGGCCTCACAACAAACATGACTAGTTTAGACATAGGGAGCAAGCAGGTAGTTGGGAGGGGGTCATCAAGGAAAACACTTGATCTGTAAAGGCTTGATTATAGATGTATAAAATATAAGGAGTAATTTAAGTATAGGCATAGACATTTGCTAAGAATATGGGCAAATGGTTTAAAGTATAAGGTACTTCTCTTTCTTGGAGGTTCTTTTTTATTTTTTTTCCCTTCTTTTGGTTATTTTCATCTCTTTCTTTTAGGACTCTTACTCTCTGCACATTTTTCCTGGGGAGCATTTTCACTCATTTTCACATGCGAGCCGGGGCTCCATCCGTCGCCGTGGAGCAACAGTGCCGGCCCGTGGCGGGCTGGGCTAAGCGCAGGCGGGTGCTCCCTGGGAGGCCGGAGTCGAGCGCGCGAGTCACCTGAACGGCGGTGTGGGGTCGGGAAAGAGAGCAGCCCGCTCCTGCCGCACAGGCCCGGCCTTCTCGCCTGCTTTCTCCGGGAATTTCACGGGAGTTTCCATGCTATGCATGGAAATTAGCACTGAGGGAAGTTATGGGAAGTATGGCCTACCGTTCACCATTCCCCTTCCCCATCCACTCATGTGTCTAGCTCCTATGTCTAGCCATGCAGCGGGGGTGTGTGAAAATCTGACATGTGAGCTGCTTTGGGTGCCAGTGGGCTCTTCCCTCCTTGTGCTCTGAGGCTCCCACCTCCATCCCAAGGCAGAGTCTTCTCCCTGTAGGGCCCTACAAGAGGTGGTCAAGGCCGAGCAGCCAGTGCCACGTCCTCTGCGGCATGACATGGTGGAGGTGCAGTCTGGAATAAAACGRGACTCAGGTCCATACAAGCATGTTACCTCCTTGGATAAGCCCACAAGCAGGCTGAGTGTGTGGCGACTTCCGAAGCTGAGCTGGGGTCTCGTCCTCATGCTCAGGAAAAGCCCCTGCAATTCCCAGGAAGCACGCCTGAAGGGCAGCGCAAATGAATTGACTCCTGAATTTTCAGATGCCTGTAGCAGACCATGTAACAGGCCATGCCCATTATTTTGGGTGAGGGATAAACCATAATTAMCCAACAAAAGAAAGCTCAGCAGATATTTTCAACCCCTCTCTACCAGTGCTTTTGTAGTTACGTACATTACCTAACTTCCAGGAACTCTTCCATCACYAACGAGATGAGGTTGCGCTCAGAGAGTTCAATGAGCTTTCTCTACATGGACTAGAAAGGTAATGTAACTATGTGACTTTCTGAATGCTACTGTGAGAACTGGCTGTTTTACTACTCTAGAGGAGGTGGTTTTAGTTCATATAATTATTTGGCCTCATGAAGTCTCATTTTCTTCAGCTTAAGCTGAAGAACACATTTCAACTGAAGCTGAAGTCTTCAGCTTAAGCTGAAGTCACATTTCATCTAGCATTCGAAGTAAAGCGATTCTATCATTTTTGCCTAGCCTGGCATCTGCGAACTGATTCGCTAGAGATAAGGGTGGACCAAGCGGTCAGAAGGACCCGGAGATTTTGCCCCGGTTTTCTCCGCTGTCCGCGGCGCGGCGGGGCCGGAGCCCGCCCCTGGGGGGCGATGTTACCCCGCGGGACGCGGCCCTGCTCCGGGCACCGGCCCGCGAGCGCAGGGGGAAGACCGGGAAAGGGGCGGGGGGGGAAGTAGATAGGAAAACGAGCGGAGAGGGAGTCGACTGCATCCCTGGAAGGCCCGGCGGTCGCGGGGCGAAGCCTTGGGATGGGAGCGCAGGGTGAAGCAGAGGAGACCTGGGGAAAAGGCTTTTCCTTTCTGAGGGAGAGTTTTCCAAAGGAGAGAGGTGGCCGCTCTTGTTCGGAAACAAATAAAGCAAACCAAAAACTTCTAAAAATGGGAATT